>CABHPQ010139650.1:0-15175 GCA_902168405.1 Peromyscus aztecus | reverse complement strand
AAACATTCAGTGTGGGAAGCTGACTCTGTAACAAAAGGGAACAAGGCCCAAATTAGGGTGGTGGCTGCTAGAAAAAAAATGTGTTTAAAAATCAAGACAGGGTGGGGCCGCCATTCCTTTGTCTGGAAAACTACGGAGGAAAAGTATACAAAAGACTAGACCTGCTTCCCAGAAGGCAATGGTGTTAAACTTCTCCCAAATGTTTATTTTGGAGACTCAGCCTCAATCCAGGATGCACTTTTATGAGAAATGATAAAAGTTATCAGGAGAAAAGCACTGTTATTTTTGCATTTTGACTTTGTCCTTCTGACTAGGCACTTTTTTAAAATTTTATTTCTGTTCCAATAATAGAAAGTCCAAGGGAGGTTCTAATTGGCAGCTACAGGGAAGAAAGACCTCCAGGGGAAAACGGAGCCGTGGAGTTCGCTAAACTGTGATGTTGGAAGTCACTGAGCTGCAAGTACAATAGAAAGATGTAATCATTGGCATGGATTTCCAAGCATAAGCTGTAACACTTTCCATCTGCACAGAGAGCGTTTACACTCCCCATCCAGGTTCAACAGGAACAGCTTGTTTCAATAAAAGGGCAGACGTGGTATGTAAACAGAAATAACAAATAGACAAGGAAAAGATTCTTCTCGCTAGTAATGACAGGAAGGCAAGCTAATGACCACAAGGGACACTGTTTTATGCTGAATATTTAACAATGGTGTCTAGTGCTGGCTCAGGTAAAGATGAAAACTCTCTCTCTCTCTCTCTCTCTCTCTCTCTCTCTCTCTCTCTCTCACTGGGCTATTCACAACGAAATCTGCACCTCCCTTATGTAAAACAATATAACTCTCTTTTATCAAGAACCCTAAAGATATATTCGCACCAAGAATGCCATTCAGAGACACTTCTAACAGTTTGACAAAAGAACTCAGCCCATGTGAAATATTTATTGTTGGTGGAAAAGCAGGAAAAGAAGCCACCTGGAAGTTGCACAGGTTATGAGTCCAGATGCCCATGGACACTAGAGGCGCTGGATCCCTCTGCAGATGGAGTTAGTCTTTTGTGAGCTGCCTAACATGGGTGCTGGGAACAAAACTCAGGTCCTCTCCAAGAGCAGTACACCCTCAACTCCTATTCCCAGTCGTTTTCTTTTTTTTATTAGCGTATATTAATTATACATAATAATGAGTTCACTATGACATTTTCCATGTTTGTATATAATATACTTGGGTCATATTGACCTCTGATTACCCTCTCTTGTCCCCTTCCTCTTCCCAGCCAGCCTCTCTTCTATTGTCACACCTTTTTATGTGTGTGACTCAGTTTACCTGGAGTTGCTTACATGGGCATAGGTGATAGGTTATTCATAGGGGCGTTGCCAACTGACCAGTGGCTACACCACTGAAGGGAATCTCTCCCCCTCTCTCTGAAAACATTAATTACCAATAGCTCCTTGGGAAAGGACAGGTGTTTAGACACTTATTATTTTAAAATAGTCATTAACAATTACAGCAGTCGAAACACAGGAAATGCTTACTAGTATTAAATTTGGGGTGGGGGGGAAGGTAAAGGCCAAAGTTGTGTTGTATGACTGTATCTTTTTGAATAATACATGTGTGGTGAGAATCTAGGTGACTTCTCCAGGGTCGCATAGTGAGATTTCAAATAGGTCTGTTTGTCCCCTAAACCCTCATAGTCCGCCATAGGGTTTGTGGCAGTTAGAATATAATTGGCCCTCATAAATTCATAGGGAGGCATTATTAGGAAGTGTGACTGTGTTGGGAGTAGGTGTGGCCTTGTTGGAGGAAGTGTGTCACTGTGAGAGGTGGCTTAGCTCAAGTGAAGCTTAACTCAAGCTTCACTCAGCATGACACTGAGACCACTTCCTGTTGCCTGTGGGTCAAGATGTGGGACTCTTAGCTCCTTGTCCAGCACCACATCTGCCTACATGCCACCATGTCCCACCATAATGATAATGGACTAAACCTCTGAAAATGTAAGAGAGCCACCTCAATTAAATGTTTTTCCTTCATAAGAATGGCCATGGTCATGGTGTCTCTCCACAGCAATAGAAACCCTAACTAAGCCAGTGCTTTTCTAGGCAAGAACAAAGTCCTCCCAGAGTGTTAGGATCATATGCTCACCCAAACTCTCTTAGTATCATCCTCTTTGCAAACAAATACTGAAGTAGAAACAGTAGTAGAGGAGGTTAACAACAGCATCTAGAGATGGCCTCTGTGTTCAGATTATAGCTGGCTTGCAGGTCGGGGAGGGAGAAAAGAGACTTTATGCTCTGTACTGCACCTTCCTGGTGCATTCGTGAGCATTGAAGTCTCCCTCCAAGGATCACAAGCTATAGAAATCCAATCTGTACCAGCTCTTCCTCCCTGACCTTGCTGGTCCAATGAGGATCCTAAACCATTGACCTCCACTCAATGACTGTGCTGTGTTGGACCCCCAGAGCTGGGGGGAGGGGTGCTCATCAGCCAGCCAGCCCAGTTGACTCGGTAAATAACAAGAGCAAGTAAGAATCTCTGTTGTAAAAACTGGGAGTGGGGAATGATGGATGGCTCAGTGGATCAAGGTACTAGCCTTCAGCTCGGATAGTCTGAGCTCCATTCCCAGGACCTGCACGGTAGAGAGAAAGACAGCTACAGATTGTCCTCTAATCTCCACACACACATAATGGTACTTGTGTACCCTCTACACACACACACACACACACACACACACACACACACACACACACGCACGAATAAATAAATAAATGTAATACAATTATTTTTACAAGGTAGATGGAGCCTGAGGGACAACATCTGAGGTTGTTCACTGCGCACCTTCTTTCTCTCTCACATACACAGAGTTACCTTTTTTTTTTTCCTTAGTGATCCCACCCGACTTTCTTTAGTGTCTCACATCCAAACTGCGGCTTAAAACTGAAAATACCGATACACATAGAATGCAAATGACCGCTGACCATCCACACGGCAAACACAATCGTGTACGTCCTTGAGGCCTCTCTGAGATGCCCATGGGGCGCTGTCTGTGAACCTCATCTCTCTCTTCGTTCAAAAGTTAGCACCTTCAGAAATTCCAGATCCCAGACGTCTAAGGGACGAGGGCCACATCTGATGGGCATCACCACCTCATCTGCTGCACCTGACTCCGTTTCGATTACAGTTGCATCTCCAACAGCAGGATCCACACCTTGGCTTCTGCACCTGATCCCACTGCAAACGCAGAGTTGGCTCTTGGCGTGTCTCTTAGAAACACTTTGATTTGAAAGGGCTACCGAGTCTCCTACCCATTCTAAACCGGGCTTTTAGGTTTGGAGCAACTAACGGGAATGTTTCTAAGTGTCTCCTGTGCTCTTGACATACAGAGAAAACCAAACAACCAGGTCTTGAGCTCTACCCAAACCCTGTCATCATGCTATGAGCCCACTGTGAGAGCTTTCTGAAAATCGTGGTCATCTCAGTCTCCCTATACATGTCCTATACAAATCAACTTCCAGGCTACAAAAGAGTAAAGCACTCAGAAGACTCTACTTAAAACAGACTGAACAGAGTCACTCTTGCATCATTGAGGGGAAAGTTGCAGCTAGTGACCCAGTTACTGAAGCTGGATTTTTGCTTTCCTCAAAGTCTGCTTAGCAAGCAACCTTTCATAGTTACATCAAGGACTGAAAGGGTGAAACACACTGAATTTCAAAATCAGATTAAACAGAAAGAGGCATTGACTCTGTTTGCTTTGGGGGAGGGGAGAAAGTGGGTAGAGGCACAATATGGATGAACAGAGTTGGCCATGACCATTGGATAAGGGAGGGCAGATACTGCTGTTTTTAATTTTCTCCATGTCTAAAGTCTTCCTGCATTTAAGCACTGAAACACACCATTTTCAGCATACATGAACCTATCAACATTAGATCACCATACATGGCACATGTGTATTTTTCACGACATAAGTTTAGAAAGTGCCACAAGCTTTGAGTAGCCACAGACTTGAGAAATTGGGTATTAAATAATAGAGCTGTTCGTAAAGAACTAAAAAAAGGTTCTCTCCTTTTTTTTTTTTTTTTTAAGTAAGCCACATCCGAACATTTCACAAAGTGTAAACATGACAGGAAGCAGCAGTGTTTGCAAACCAGGGTTACTCGAGCCATGTGGTTCCCAGGAAGCACATTCGCACTTTGAGCCAGCTGGAACCTTCTGCATGGCCTTGATGTTGTATGCGGTTCATTTTCTGTTGACCATTCACTTCAGCTCACACAGGGCTCCCACTTTTTATCACATGAAACTCCACCCCAAAACGCGACACATAAATGATCACTGGACCAGACTGAGGCTGAGAAGGGGTTCTGTGGATGTCTCAAGGTCACACGGTGGCCTGTGCTATGAGTCTGAACCTGGAACCAAGTCCAAGCTCTTTCATTTCCCAGGGTCAGCATGAGAGCTCCCGAGCAAAGAAATACGGGCCCCAGAAAGCTGTGTGGTCCCAGGAGAACTGGCATTGCTATCCTCTATTTCCATCTCCAAAACGAGCAAATCATAATGTCCTCTCTCTCCCGGGACCCCTCTCTGTCTCTCTGTCCTCTTTGACAGGCTCACTCATCAGCCCAGGCTGGGCTGTTATCCTGGATGCCTCTGCCTCTGCTTCCTGAGCACTAGAATTACATATATTCACCATCATACCCCGCACAATACACCTGCCTCTTGCTGTTGAAAGGGTGAAATGCGATGGAATGATTTGATGCACGTGAAGCTCATGAGACAGAGCTCCATTCAAAGAGAGGCGCAGTTAATATCAGCTCTTACTGTTCTTACGCGGGAGGAGTGGACACCAGGAGAGACAAACCACGGCCAATTGACACCTTCGAACGGCTAAGTTACTCCAGCCCGCACTGGGCTCAAATGGCCCTGCGCCTGTTGAATCATTAATAGCCAAGGGAATGCCTCACTGGTAACCTGCGTGCTCTGGCTGCAGGAAAGTGTCACCCTAGTAGTGAGAGAGACATTAAATATTTCAGGCGCGCAGCTGCTCAGAACAAAGCTGCCTTCGGCAGATCCATTACTGCCTCCTTTAGATCTCTGCAATGTGTCAGAAAACCGAGACTCAAGAACTTAACGTGTAACACCAGCAATGCATCTGAAGAGTATTTTCGCATAATAAACTCGTTTTCAGAAAGACAAAGTTTCTAGTTCAGCACTAGAAACTGGCTTTACATGTGACACCTCTGCCATGATATACTGTATGGACCTTGCCAGCCTGAGACACACTACACCAGCCAGACAAAAATAGTCCTTGGTTGTTTATCAACAAAGTGTAATTGTAAATAGGAGAACGCAGTGCTGAATGTGTTTATATATTCATGGAGCACATTCCTATAAGGACTGCCTTACAGAACTGTCTTTGGCCAGCATCCATTTATAGATTAAAATTCATCTATTATATAATCACGTTCACATTTGGGGTGTAAAGACTTTTATAAAGAAACTGGACTGTCCAGTTTTTTTATCCAGCTGAGAAAAAAAAGTCTTTGATATCATATCCCATGATTTGGCAACTTCACATCCATGACTTAATCGAGCTCATTTTTGATTATCTGCATGTTTAATGATTGATTAATTCATTATCTGTTGCTCTCAAGCCAGGGACCCTCCCTGGTCAGGTGTTCGCCTCACCTGTTTACACAGGCCAGCTCCCAAAGGGAAGTTTAACTCCTAGCTCCTTAGAAGGCTGGCAGAGGTAAACATCTAACCACTTGCACACCATAGTGAATCCTGCCTTTTCCCAGATCTCTGGAGTCACAACAGCACTGTTTGAATCTTACCTATCTCCAGCTATGATGGAACAGAAGGCGCTTCCGGGCACAGACAGCTACATGGGACTCACAGGTGCCCAGATGCTGTCTCTGCCTCACACAGAGGCCTTGCACTCCAGTGTGCATGTTTACGGGTGTGCACACACACACACACACACACACACACACACATCACCCGGCAGGTGAACAAAACCTGTAGCTGCATACTGTAATCTCACCAAAGTGTTTCTTATCTAAGTTTTAACTTCAGTTAAAAATCTTGTCAAAGAGAGCAGGGCAGGTCTGTATAAATATGACTAAAAAAAACCATCATAGACATGTATGACATTGACAACAAAGAAAAAAATTATTTTCAAAAGCAATGTGGCATGGGAGTAGGGCGCTGAAGCTGGAAAGATGGCGCAGAGGTTAAGAACACTTGCTGCTCTTCCGGGGGACCTGGGTTAGATTCTTAGCATCTACATGGTAGCTCACAACCATCTGTAACTCCATTTCCAGGATATCTAATGCCCTTTTTTGGGTCTACACAAATGTGTACAGACATGCATGTAAGCAAAGCACCCATACAGATAAAGAACAATATTTGTAAATATAAATAGGGAGTGGAGCAAGATGACTTGGTGTGTAAAAGTAATTGCTGCCAAGCCTGTTGACCGTATTCAGTTCCCAGGACCCACATTATGAAAGGAGAAAACCAACTCCTTCAGATTGTCCTCTGATTTCCACATACCCAAACTGCACACAAAAACATGCATAATCAATCAATGTAATTTTAGAAGCCTTATAAAAATAAATAATATGGGAACCATTAAGTAATGTTGTTTTGAAGTATGCACACATATGGATGCATCAGTCATATTTCAGAAATTATATGAATTCCATAGAAATATAGCCATCCTAATACCATCAGTCCTAAAACACAATCTGCTCAGTTTGAAAACGAGAATCCAGATGTCAAAATATTCTTAAATTGGGGAACTTCGGCATCACTCACTCATGGCAGCCATCCCTGGAAGCTAAGGCAGGGCTGTACTGGAGAGACCATGAGCTTCTGCAGCCAACCTGAATTTTCCTCAGTCCTGTCAGGGATCTAAATTTAGGAAGCCCAGACAAGCACCATTACTGTTCCCAAATGAAAGTCAAAGAACCAGGCTTCTAGGGAATTAAAAACAATGTCTTGATGTCATACAACCAGTAGGTAGCAGCTAGAACTGCAGTTGAGCTCTGTTTCACCCCCAAATTGGTGGTGTTTGTACCCACACTTTATGGCTTACTTGTCCTCTACTAGTGAAAGAACACACACACACACACACACACACACACACACACACACACACACAAACGCAGGCCCCATTCTGGCTGCCCTGTCCTGTGTGATCTGTCCAGCACACGCATTTGCACATTCCTCCCCTGGACCACCTGAGGTTTAAGTGACATGGTTAAGTCAAGTCACTCCCTTCTATGTCTAAATACTTCCAGGTAGTCCTTCCATTCTTTTATATAAGCATGGTATAATTACCAACTGTAGTCAATTCAACATGGTATGATAACATTAATAAGACCTCTACTTTGTCCTGTACCCAATAATGCCATCTGTATTGCTAATTTCCTTTAGTACAAGATCCATTCTATAATCAGGTATTTCTTCAATTGGCTACACTGTTTCATCTTTAATTTTTTTTACAACCTACACAAATATTTAATTTTACATTCACTTCAATACAGTAGCTTTACTGTTTCATCTTTAATTTTTTTTACAACTTACACAAACATTTAATTTTACATTCACTTGAACACAGTAGCTTCATCCTCTTTTTCTTTTCTTCATTGTACTGGGGACCAAACCCAGGGTGTTCATTACACTAGACAATAAATACACCGCCTCTGAGCCACACCCAAGCCCTTTCTTCATTTTTTAATTTTTTAAATTGTATTTACTTATTTTTATGTATGTGTGCACATGGAGGTCAGAGGAAAGCTTGCAGAAGTCAGTTTTCTCCTCCCACCGTGTGGGTTCCAGGGATCAGGCTCAGGTCATCAGGCTTGGTGGCAAGCATCTTCGCCCAGTGAGCCATCTGTCTGGCCCCATATTCTTCCTTAATTTTTAAAAAAAATCATTTTTATTTGTGCGTATGCATGTATATGTGCCCATATGTGCAGGAGCCCATAGAAGCCAGAAGGGGGCGCTAGGGAGCATTGGGACCCCTGGAGCTGGAATCACAGGTGGTTGTGAGTCACCTGACGTGGGTGCTGAACTCTCGTCCTCTCAAGAGCAGTACATGCTCTTAACAACTGAACCCTCTCTCTGCCTCCAGAACTGCCTATTACATGTGGCATCCATCGGTGGCTCTCTCCTGAGCCAATCTTTATTACCAAGGCTACAAAGGATGACTTCCCAACCCAAACACTCGTCTATATTCATCAGCTTGGACTACTCACTGGAAGCACAATCAATCCCCTTCTTCCCATGTATTTATTCAGCTCTTGTTCATCGCTATGAATGTACACGTTCCCACTTTTTCTCTTGGTTTATAATCCCTTATGGCCCATGGGTGTTCCAACCAACCCAGGTTTGGTCAGTAAGAGTTCCTTTAAGGTGCGCCCTATAACAGATTGTCATCGTTCTTTGAGAATCTCTATACTTTGGGACACTAACGAGATTTTCCAGCCTCAAATTACACCCCCGGTCCTGTATTCTGTTCTTGATCTAGGTGTGCTTGGTTCTTTAAAAAGGAAAATGATGATAGAAGACAGGATCTCAGTGAGAGATGTGCCTACTGTTAGTGGCAGTCTGTCTAGTTAGGGTCTCTACTGCTGCGATGAAACACCATGACCAAAAAGCAAGTTGGCTTACACTTTCACGTTTCTGTTCATCACTGAAGGAAGTCAGGACAAGAGTAGATGCAGAGGCCATGGAGGGAGGCTGCTTACTGGCTTGCTTCCCATGGCTTGCTCAGACTGCTTTCTTATAGAACCCGGGACCACCAGCCCAGGGATGGCACCACCCACCATAGGCTGGGCCCTCCCCAATGGATCACTAATTGGTAAATGCCTTACAGCTGGATCTCATGGAGGCATTCCCTCAACTGAGGCTCCTTCCTCTCTGATGACTCTAGCTTGTGTCAAGTTGACACAAAAAACCAGCCAATACAAAGTACATTCCTTCTTCACCCTGTGGTGAGCAGAGTTAAGTACTATATGCAGATATACAGATATGCTGTGTATGAACATATAATATTTGGAACGCTTTTATATATACATATTTACAGAAATGAGTTCACAACTGTACTTAAATGCCAACTGATCTCTACAACATCCTCTTACCCCTCTCGTGCTTTGTGTCTTATTCAATGAGATCCTTGGCTCCCCCAAACCATTCTCATCTGGTCAGTGCTAAAATGGATCTAATTTTTTTTTCAAATTGCTTTACCAATATTACTATGTAACATACTAAAACAGTTGGTATTTCTTTGCAATTCTCTCTTGTCACTTGGACTAGCTATTTTTCTTACCACTGTGACTAAACACTCATCCTGGTTAGTCTTTATGTCAACTCACATAAGTTAGGGTCATCTGGGAAGAGGAAATCTCAACTGAGAAAATGTCTCAACAGACTGGCCTGTTGGAAGCCTGTGGGGACATTTTCGTGACTGATGTTTGATGTGGCAGAGGCCAGCTGACTGTGGGTGGTCCTACCCCTGGGTTCTATAAGAAAGCAGGCTGAGCAAGCCATGAGGAAGAGCCAGTAGGCAGCATTTCTATGTGGCCTCTGCTTCCGGTCCTCCCTGCAGGCTCCTGCTTGAGTTAATCACCAGGATTTCTCTTCCTGATGGACTGTAGGCTGTAAGATGAAATAAACTCTCTGCTTCCTTCCCAAATTGCTTTAGGTCACAGCAGTTATTACAGCAATAGAAACCTAACTAGAACACCACCCCACAGAAGCAAACTGAAGGGGAAGGGCTTGTTCAGGCCCATGGGTTAGGGAATAGGGTCCATCATGGCTAGGAACACACAGTGCCTGGAGTGACTAGAGATGCATGGCAGTAGGACTCACGTATAGCGTGTCACATCTTCATGGACTGGGCAGAACTTGGGTCCAAACAGGATCAGGTTCCAACAACCAAGGCCAGTCCCTAGCAGCCGTCAGCTAGGACCTATGTCTCCACAGGTCCCATGACTTCCCCCAAACAGTGCCACTGGCTGTACAAATAGGTTCATTTACTTCCTTTTGCTTTTAGCTTTGAGGTCTCCCCTTTCTATTCTCATTGATTTAGGCCATCTTTTGTTGTTGTTTGTTTGTTTGTTTTGGGGGGACAGGGTTTTTCTGTGTAGTTTTGGTGCCTGTCCTGAATCTCGCTCTGTAGACCAGGCTGGCCTCGAACTCACAGAGATCTGCCTGGCTCTGCCTCCCGAGTGCTGGGATTAAAGGCGTGCATCACTGCTACCCGGCAGATTTAGGCCATCTTTTAAATGTGGAACAATAGCACTCTCCATGAAACCAAAGATGTCAAAGAAAAGGACCTAGAAAAGCGGTCCTTCTCATCCTACTTCTGGATCGCACTGGTTCTGTGTGGAGACTGACGGTCCTGTTCATCCTTCCTGTGTTTTATATGTAGGCCAGCAGAGAAGTGGGTTTTTTTTTCTTATGTCTTCTTCACAAATACAGATCATACACACTGTCTACACTTCCCTTTTCTCAGTTAAGTTCTGGAAATCACTAGATGCCATTGTTTGAAGAACTGTTTATGAGAAGAAAGTGTCTATGTCTGTAGACATCATTTTCTTTATACACAGTCTTGCTTTGAATCTCTGCCTAGCTTGGGACACTCAATGCTCCTGCCTTGCCCTCCAGAGTGCTCAGATTAGAAGCATGCACCACCATGTCATTTTAGAAATACTTTTTAAAGAAATCTATAAATCCCACCATATTTTGCTCCCATCCCTTCTCTGTTCTCCAAGAAATAAGTCCTCACCTACACTTCCATATGATTCAAGTCTAGCTTCCCTTAAGGGTTCAAGTTAGCCAAGACTGATATTATATTACTAAGAATTTACTAACCAGGGCCCTTCCCCAGGAAACGTTTCTATCAGAGGTGGTGAACGTTTTATGATATGATATGCAATAACAACAGCTAAGTAAATATTCACATGCAGGGGATAGAGTAAAAGGATCATTCAGTGAACCTTTACTCCCTGACAGATAACTGGCAAGCCATATCAAGTGGTCATAAAAGGAACCAGGCAAGGAAAAAGCCATCTGGATGACTCAGACTCATCTACCTGCCCTGCTGGTAACTCGCTCCCAGCCCTGCCCTGCCCTTTACAATCCAGCCACAGTTCAGGGCCGTTTGCTCCCTTTCTCCCACACTTCCCAACACAGAGGAGAGCTGCCAGGAGGTCCTCTCAATTTGTCACCAGCACCCAAGTTCAAAGGCTCCAGCAAAGGGCAAACATTCCAAATCCCTTAACACCAACAAGAAGGGGGAAGATGCTGTGATACTAGGTTCTTCTTAATCTCTCCCATACACGAAATTCCCAGGGAAATAAACAGTTAAAATTTATCTACCCAGCCCACTGAGTGATATATATATATATATCATGAGATTGGGTCTCCTTGTGTAGCCCACAGTAGCTTCAAAGTTGTCTCCTGCCTCCACTCCTAGAGTGCAGGGATTACAGATGTGTACCACCACCACATGTGGTTCCAGAGTGGTTTTAATCAGCCCCAGCCACAGTGGGAGAAAGCTGAATGATGGATTCAGGAATAATGATACCATAATTAACCAAGTCTTTTCATAAACATCATCGCCCTGGAGTAATACAGAGACAGAGGTGAGGCCAGAGTGGCTTCTGTCTCCATGACTGTTGGTTAAGTTTGCATCTAAAACACCCCCAAAGGCATGTGGTAAAGGCTCCGCTGTCGGCTGGTGGGCATTTGGGAAATGACTGGCTCACGAGGACTCCGATGCGTTCATAACCTGATGGCATCTTTTTGAAGGTGGTGGCTTACTTCTTTGCTCCTCTCCCCTCTTCCCTCCTCCCTTGTCTCTCTCTCTTCCCTCCCCCCCTCTCTCATCCTCCTTCTCTCTCCCTCCATCCCCCGTGACATCAGCAGCCATAGATGGCCTGTTTTGATTCACTGTACACTCTTCCCTGTGATCTGTGGCCTTGTCTCAGGCCCAAATTAATGGAGGCAAGTGAGCAGAAGTAAATTGATCCTCCTTTAATATCTTTTCCCCCTCGAGTGTTTTGTTACCTGAGCGATGGAAAACTGACCGACACATTTTCAGAGGACAGGCAGAGGAAAAGTCCTGATCCCAGGTCCTTGCCTAGCGACAGGGGCTGTCAGCTCCAGCAATGTCTGAGGAGACTCCTCCCATGAACAGTCTATCAGCACCCTTCCCTTCCCCTTAGACTTCCCTAAACGGAACACTGGTCTCCATTGAGGGGAAGCCAGTGGCTTCCACAAAAGCCAGCCCGGAGGAATGCCCATCTGGACTTTGCTCCCATGCAGCTCACTGTGCCGAAGCGTGTGACAGGAAAATACAGCTACCCGATCCCCTCCTCTTTGTTCATCAAGGTGAACAAAACGGCGAAATCCAAACTTGGGAGGTCCAAAAACTGTGTCCAGAAAAGGAACATGGGCTCCACAGAAACAGAAATAAGCCACATTCTCCAAGTCAGTACTTGGATTCAAACCCTAGAAAGAACAGTTAAAAGGGCCACTTTGAAATGACACCCTAGGAACACCATTACCGAACGCCTTTGCTAAGAGTACACGGAGTCACAGAATATTGTCACCTCCACTGGCAGGCGATATTCCAAAGAGGGTTTCTCAAAGTAAGAGGGGCAAAGGACCAGGACCCGGGCATGGCGGCATACCCGACACTGCGTTTGAGGCCACCATGTCCACACAGGGAGACCTTGGAGAGAGAGAGGGGTATGGAGAGGGAGGGAGGGAAAGGTGGGAGGAGGCGTATCCCGGAAGGAACAGCAGTAGTCTAGCATGCCTCCTGAACCAGGCCACACTCCTAGCTGTGCTCCGGTTATCACAGTCTCTGAGGGCGCTTGACCTGACCGGTGGTTCCAAAGAGTGCCCACACAAGGTCACAGTGGACTGTGGAGCCCGGGCCTCCCTGAGCATGGCCTGGGGCAGGGCGCTTCTGTTTCCATGTGTCTCCAAGTGACGCCCGAGGCCCCTTCTGGCACCCAATTTCAATTCTACGAGGCTCTCACCTCCCCCTCTCTCCCTTCCTCCCTCCCACTCTCCTTCCATTTCTTCTCTGCCTCCCTCCCTCCCTCCCTCCCTCCCTCCTTCCCTTATTTTCTTTCTTTTTCTGTCCTTTAAAAGTCACTAGGCCAGGTTTTTGTTGGTTAGTTTGCTTGTTTTTTTTTGTACTTTCAGTTTACAAAAAAACTTAAGGAAGAAGTACAGAGGATTCCCCTGTGTCTTAACTAGGGTTTCTATTGCTGTGATGAAACACTACAACCAAAAGCAAGTTGGGGAAGACAGGGTTTGTTTGGCTTTATACTTCCACATTGTAGTACATCACCGAAGGAAGTCAAGATAGGAACCCAAACAGGGCCGGAACCTGGAGGCAGGAGCTGATGCAGAGGCCATGGAGGAGTGCTGCTTACTGGCTTGCTCAGCCTGCTTTCTTATAAAACCCAGGACCACCAGCCCAGGGGTGGCATCAACCACAATGGACTGGGCCCTCCCCATCACTCACAAAATAAGAAAATGTACTACAGATAGATTTTATGGGAACATTTTCTCAATTGAGGTTCCCTCCTTTCGGGTAACTCTAGCTTCGGTCAAGTTGACGTAAGTGTAGCCAGCACCTCCTACAAACCTGTGGCCTCTCCCTTGGTGTTCCCTATCAATGGCAGCCCGAGTTACTACAATTACTACAACTGATGGGTCGATTATTAGCTAAAGCCCGTGGTTGACAGTGGGTTTTGCCAGTGAGGTTATACATTCTGCAGTTTGACAAATCTGTAGTGACTGTGTGTTTTCCCACTAAGGAACACGGTGCGCAGAGGGGTGTGGTGTCCAGAAAGACAGTAGGGGTGAGGAGAAGGCTATTCATGCCGACTGATCCTAACGTGAGCAGAAGCCAGAACTGCTCACATTGAGCAACAGTAAGATGGCCAAATATCAAAGGCAGGAAAACATGCTCCCCCTCCCCATTCTGATTTTCCCTATGAACACATAAATACGCTTTCTCTGTTATTTAAACTTCCAAACTCGTAAGTATTCCCTGATGATGTAATGTTCTTCCAGAATACAATGAGTCACAGATTCTGTGGCTTTGTAGCCTCACATAGTACTTTTTTTTTTTTTTAGTATAGTTTAAAAGATGTAAGCCAGATGTCGACAGAGATTACAACTCATTATCTAGAGATAACGAACACCTCAGGTTCCATTAAAATCAGGGGTTAGTGAAATGAGACTGACTGAGGAAAAAGGTAGCTTCCTGAACATACACGTCTGCAGCTTCCTAGTTGTTGCCACGGCCTACGTTCCAAAAATGGGATCATTATCCAAAACTCTCTCAAGATAGAGCTCCACTTCTACAAGCAATATCAGAGCTAGTGGCAACATTTGAACACTCACGTTTTTACATGCATTTTCTACACATTTTCAATTTTGTTAGAACAAATGAAATCAACAAAATAAATACTACTGGCTTTGTTTCTTTCGGTACGACGGTGTAGTGTGTAATAGGTACTCACTATACAGGCTTTCAGTAAGCAAAGAAATGTTTTTAAGGGGATTTGGAGACTTTTACCTTCCTCTGACATTACCCTTGAATGAAGCTTTCTCTTCCAAGTGTCTAGTTGTCAAAAAATGGAAGCTACATGCTGGTGAGGAGGTGGAAAAGTTGGAGCCCTTGCTCATTGCTGATGGGAATCTAAAACAGTATGGCCATTTTGTATGGAAAACTGGTGAGAGTTCCAGGGGAAAATTAAGCATAGACTTGTCACATCATCTCTCAGTCCCACTTGGAGGGAGGCGTTCACCCTCAAACCTGGAGCAGTGATCAGAACAGATACTCATTCACCCATGTTCTGAGCAGCATTGTTCACGATCGCCAAAAAACAGAGACAACCAAAGGTCCACCTGATGACTCGATAGGAAAGTGTAGGGTATATGCAACGAGATACTGTTCCATCTCAAAAAAGGAATCTCCTAAGCAAGCTATAACACAGGTAACCAAAGACACTATAGGAAGCAAAACAAGCCAGCCACAAAAGCATATTACATATATATATATATGTAATTGTAATTAATTACAGATACGGCAGAGTCCACCTCCATGAGGATCCAGAGCAGTCGAACTCGGAGACAGAAAGTCAAAT
>CABHPQ010139646.1:0-39557 GCA_902168405.1 Peromyscus aztecus | reverse complement strand
TGTGTGTGTGTGTGTGTGTGTGTGTGTGTGTGTGTGTGTGTGTGTGTAGAAATGATAAAAGAACCAGGAAATTGAACTATAGCAAGGGGAGTATATGGGAAGGTTTGGAGGAAGGAAAGAAAAGGAGGAAATGATGTAGCTATAATCTCAAAAAATACACATATCTGTAAGTCTCAAAACTGTTTGCTTGCTAACCAAATATGTCAAAAAGGGCCAAGGCTTGTGACTCGTACATGGAATTTGAGAATGTGGAAGGTCAATACAAGCAGACTGCAGTGAGTACTAGACCAACACGTACTGGAGAAATCCAGTCTTAACAGCTTCCCCAACAACAACAAATGAAAAGCCAGAAAAAATACTTCCCTTGAGTACAAAGTTAAATGTAAAATATTATATTATGACAGATACAGAGATTATGTTCCAATGACATTTACAACAATGTGCTGTTTTAACTGCCCCATTGTAGCAATGCTTTTATTAAACTGTCTTTGTAAATTATTAATAAGACCCTATTCTAGGTATGTAAGTACATTTGGAAACAGCACGGGGTACTTAGTACTATGCAACGTTGATAGACTCACTCAGTGTCTCTGAACTTACTTCTTACAGCTAGTGGACCTAGAGATGCTGAGTGATCAGAACTAAGTGCCTCCTTCAACATTCCAAGCGGAATCTCTGCCCTCCAGTTGTCGTAGCAATATGTCTGAACATGCAGATCAGTCCACTGTGGGTACTTCATACCAGTACAGCCACAGAGAAGATGAACTGATAAACTCAAAGACTATGTACAAAATGACATCCTCATCCTTTACCATGTCCAGAAATGACTTCTTTCAATTACGATTTTATTCTGAAAAAGTATTTTGAATTTGCCTCTTCACTGAAAGCCAAACATGTAAGAGGACAGACGGTTGTGTGTGTCACCTTCCTGATTTCTTCCTGACAGAATGTAAACATTTCAACTTTTCATCAGACTCTAGAGAGAAGATTGATGAGTATCATACATTAACCACTTTAGTTGAAACATCTTCATGCTTATCAGCTTAATTATACATTTCTTTGAAAAGATCTATCTTATATGCAGCACATGAGCCAGTCCCCACTTAATCCAGTTTATCTGACTAAGGAAAATTAAACAAGGTTCAATATAAATAATACTTTGTCACATACATTGTTTCATACATTAAATCATAGTAAGGAGTTGCATGTATTGTATGACCAGTGAAATGGTTTTCAGATAAAACACAAGTAGTGTATTGAGCTCAGCAGTTCACAAATGCTTAAAAATAAGTAATCAATTACATATGTTTGATATAGAGAATAGATCAATCAATAAGAAATTTACATGTTCAAATGATTTAAGAAGATGGCTGGAGTTGTGTTAGAGGTGATGAAGGTTGGGATTGCTTTGAACAATTTGTACTTGAAGAGGAAATGGTTCAGAAAATTTAGTTAAGATTTGGTTTGGGATGTAAAAAATGAATAATATTTCTTGACTTAATGTTCATATAAGGCTATATTTAGTTGTGGAAAATACTAAGGAGAATAAGATACAAATTCAATAGGCTGTAATGTGAAGGTAATGATTTGAGCTATGTTTATCTACAGTGTTGTTATTCTATGGGAAACAATGTATGTTTAAACATATAAATGAACATTTTTATCTTCATAGGATTACTCAAGGTAGCTTCATTGCTAACCACAAGACATGAAGCATTATCATGTAAACATTTAGATATGTTTGTATATTTAATTATATGATTAAAGGTAAATTTAAGATTGAATTTCTCGGTCTGTATAGATAGCTTGGTGGTTAACAGCAATTGCTGGTCTTGCAGAATACCTGGATTTGTTTCTTAGCACCTGCATAGTGGCTCACAACCATTTGTATTTCCAGTTCCATGGAATCTGGCACATTCTTCTGGCCTCAGGTAATACAAGGCTAGTCATGCATTTTGTTCATAGACTATGTGAAGAAGAAATACATATATAAATGAATATAACTAAATATTTTAAAACAATATATTCCATGAAACAATTAGCATTATCAATTTTATAAATTCACTATCAAATTGACTTTTTAAATATTTGAATATGTAGGACAGAAATGTAAAAGTCTTATACAGTCAGGTAAATTATTTTAATAGAAGAAGCAAGCCAAGCTCTCATTCTTTGTTTTTCTTGATATTTTTCTATACTGTTTTTCAAGCTGAATTGCTACAGTTACTTTGTTAAATCATCTATCTTGCAGCAAAAGGAGTATATTCTTAAGCAAAGTGAATTCTCCTGTACTTTTCTGAATATTGAAGTCTTACATTACCATTTATTCATGAATAAATGTAAAATAGCATACATCTGACACATTCATAGCAGGTCATATTGAAAAAATTTACATATAAAGGGGAAGGATCACAAGAAGTAGTGAAGGAATGGAGAAGTATCAGAGAAGTATAAAGAGAGAGTACGTTTTGTTATATCGGTCTTTAATATTGTCTTAACAATTATATTTCATCATGACTCTATGAGCACCAATTATACCCCAAGATACAGTTAAACATTTCACAGAGTAATGTAAGAAAAGATGAAAATAATCTCCCTGTAAAATTAAAATTGGAAATATCAGTGGAAATGGTTTCTTCTTGCAAATCCCTTGCTTTGTACACCCTGATTTCATTTTGTTTTAAATTATAGTAGCCGTTGAGAATCCAGTGACATTCATGCTCAGCTTCTCAATTATCCTTGATTTTAAATATCACTAACCCCAGTTTCTTCTTCTTTTATGTTGCACATTATAATATTTTCCTCTCTATAAATTCGGTATGTAGAAAGTTATGCATATACTTATGTTTCTCTGATACCATCTACATTTCTTTTTCCTGTGTAAAGCAAAAATAAATTTGCTTCCTGTTTATTTCAACAATGACTGCTTTTTGAGATTGTTTAAAATACTAATGGAGGCAAAAGAAGATTCATTTCATTGTAATTATTCTTTCATATGTAATTACATTTCATATGTAATTGTTCTTTTCACACTGATTATTTTTGGAAAACTCTGGGACAGAGGGGATTACGTGACTTTCTAGTAGATTTCATTTTTAATAGATTATAATTTATGTGTTTCAATATTATATTTCATGCTTCATAATATGTCATGCTCATGGATAACTGTTAAATGTTTTTGACAAGCAGAGCTTCTCAAAGGTGACTGTGGAGAAGAATCTGTCCCGCTTGGACAATGAGCCAAGTGATGCTTAGAACAGCTCCTTTCTCCAGCTACAGAGGCTAGCCTCGATTGCATTTTCTATGAGGGTAGTGGCCTTTTCTCATCTCAAGGTAGTGCATCTAAATCTAATTCACCACAGGCTCCAATATCCAGAGAAGGAGGACAGCTGCTACCTAGATTTAACTTCAAATTTCCTTGCTAACATATTATCCAGGCTGACAAACGTGTTTTTTTTTTTTTTTTTTTTTTTTTTTTTTTTTTTTTTTTTATGACAAGAAGGAAAGTCCCGTGAGGAAATGCATGTTGCTCTCCAGCAGAGTGCCATGGCTGGCTTTAAGTGACTCTCATCAGACTGAGAGGGGGTGACACAGCCTCCCCACCTTTCTTTGCAAGGTTCTTAAACATATATGCTTCTCCAAAAGAAGTTTTTCTTTTTCTTTGTAAGACAGTATGTACAAAACCAATATCACATCCCAGCATGGAAAATAGAGGTGGGCATACAATCCTATTTCAAGATGTGGAGCTATTGAAAATTATTAACTGCAGGAAAGTCGAGAACCAGTTTCCTTCTCCAAGAGTGGCCACTGGTAAACCAACCTCTCTCTACTGGAAGATCCCACATTCAAGAATATTTGACAAATGGGTCTTGAAGGAGGTTTGTTGTGTTGTTTTGGTTTGGTTTGTTTGTTGTGGCACAGAATTGAGTGGAAGAAAAGGGATGGATTGAGGAAGATTTAGAGATGAGTATGAGCATCAAAATATATTCTATGAAACTCTCAAATAATAATATTTTAAAATGTTTAATTTTCCTTCATGTGTACTATTAAAAGATTTTCTTCTTTCATTTTTCATCTCTTTATTTTTCATTGGTGAAAATAACAAGGATTTTCCTTATAAACATTAGAAGCATGTTTTAAATATGTCAACTGATTTAGGAAAAACACATGGACGTTGATGGTAAGGAGATAAGTTAATGACTAAAGTTCTTGTTGAACAAGAGTGAAGGTCTGAGTTTAGAAATAATGCAAAGCCAGACAAACAGCACAAGTCTATAGTCCCATTGGTCCTCAGTCAGTAGTAAGGGAGGGTAACACAGGTTACCATGACAATGAAGTTTCTGTATTGCCCCTAGCTTAAATGCAATAGATCCAGTCAACCACAGACTTAGACCTGTTCCCTGATGTTGTCTGTGTTGTGGTCTGATGTCCAATGGAGTGGGGCATTGGTTCAGAGGCAGGGTTCACATTCAACTGGTAAGAATGGATCATGGAGTTTCCTGCCTGACTCAGGAGGAGAGAAAGGGAGGCCCTCAGAAGAGGAAGAGGCAGGCCCCGGAGTTCCATGGCTCTGTTAAGCAGGGAAGTGGACAGTGGTGTGTCGTGGTTGCTTGAGGTTCTCTCAGGTTTATATCCTTAATATGTATCCCGGAGTTTTATTTTTTTTTAACAAACAATGAAAGAAAGCCCAATACAGACCCCTAATCCTGCCTCAAAAGTAAGTCTTCCCTTGCTTAAAGTTGTTCATGTGACATATTTCGCCATATCATTTTAAAACGTATAATGTAGGAGGAATCAGAAGCAGTTAAGAATAGACATTAGTGACATTACATACCTTTCTCTCCTCTGGATGTGTTATCATGCCACATTTTGCTTCTACATAAAAAGAATATGGCAAGACTTTCTTTGAAGAAGAACTTATTTTGTTATGAATATTTATCATCTGTATAAGTAGCAGAGTATTACAGCTGTTAACAAAAACAAACAACATTCACACAGAAGGAAAGTAGCAAAATATCTCTTCCCTGGGCTTGGTTCCATGAGTCATATTATGATGCTGGTCCGCAGGCATGTTAATGATGTTTTTAGAAGAGCACCTTTCTTCTCTAAGGCTAAGGCCCACATAGTCACTGTGGAATCTGTTCATAGGCAAAGGTTACTTCTTCAGTTAACAATGAAGATTAAATGCAGTTTTGTACTTGTACCAAATGAGCATTTGCAGATAACTGCTGTTTGTGCTACTCATGTTTGGAGGTAGCACAAAGTATTTTATCATTTATGTTTCTGTTACAAAATTATATACAAGATCATATGGAGAGAGCATTGTTTGAACTCTTTTAAATGTATCTTAAATAAAAGGACATATAATAATAATTTTAAAAAGGCATCATTGAGTCTGGGTACTATTTTAGCCAATAGAGCACTTGTTGTTCTTGCAAGGGACCTGGGTTCAACTCCGGGAACCATCATAATGGCACACAACTGTCTGTAATTGCATTTCCAAGCTATCTGATTCCCTCTTCTGGCTTCCGCAGGTATCAGGTATGTACATGGTACACTTATGAGCATTTTGGCAAATCACTCATACACAGGAAATAAAAATAAACATTCGTTTATAAAGAGACATAACTTACCTAGTATATTCCTGATATTTTCATACCTTTAATTATTTCTTAATTGGGTGGACAGAGGGAAAAACACAATTTGTCTTTATGTTCTCTTTTATTTTTCTGACTTGACACAGAAGGTTGGCAGAGACTTTGTTAATAACAAACTGTGATGAATTTTAGAGCTTCTAATCTTGTTGTGTCACTTCCAATTAAAATTAAATCCCATGTTCAACTGTTTTGGATTGTCTCAATAATTAAGTATAATGAAGTCGTTGAATGTTTAACATATTTATACAAGTGCCATTTGTGTCCAATAAAGTGGAATGGGTAAATATGACCTACAGTCTTCGGTATTTATTTAGTGAAGTATCTCATTAATCACTAATTGTTGGGAAGGAAGAGCACAAAATACATGTAATAGTAAATACTGTCTGGAGTAGTTTGAATGAGAGTGGTCCCCACAGGCTCATAGATTTGAATACTTTCCAGTTGCTGGAAGTGTTTGAAAAAGTTTAAGAGATGTGGTCTGATTAGAAGGGGTCACTAGGGGGTGTGCTCTCAGGTTTCAAGAGCCTACTCCATTTCCAGTCAGCTCTCCTCTCTCTCTCTCTCTCTCTCTCTCCCTCTCCCCATTGTCCCATGTTTGTGGATAAGATGTGAACTCTCACCTACTGCTCCAGTGTCATGCCTGTGTTCCTGCCTGTTTCCAACTTCCCTGCCATAATGGCATTGAACTTTAACCCTCTGGAACTAAGAACCCCAATTAAATGTTTTCATTTATACACTGTCTTGGTAATGATGTTTTGTTTCAACAATAAAAAAGTATATAAGACACTGAAGATGATTTGGGCATTCAATGTGAAATTGATATTGCAGCTTCCACTAGGGGAGTCATGTTCAGTGAGTGTCTATCAATGCTTCCTTGAGGACAGAAATTTGATCTTTCTGCAGAAGTCCACACAGGTAATATATTGAGAACATGTGGTTACTTCTTCTACAGTTTAATTATAGCAATTATAAATGTAAATGATACTTACATGTGCTTCAGTAAATGCATGGCTTGTGAAGCTAAACTGAACCCAGTGACCATAAAAAAATGTACTTTGTGTCAGGATTTGTAATCATATTGTTGAATTTGCAACTTATCACTGGGAATTACATTCACTTTTCTTTTATGCAAGGTTATGCAACATCTATAGCTAGTCAACTTTGGAAACTTTTGACTGTGTTTTATATTATATTATTTTGGAAAATTACAATATCTGATTACATTCAGGTTACAAATCCAATATACTGCAAAATTGTTTTCCTCTTAGATGTTGCTAAGTTATGAAACTTATTGTAGCAACATATATGTATCAGAGTCTAACAAGGGTTGTGAATTTATACAAAGAAAAATTTATTTTGGAATTAAATTGAATATTTGGTAGAAGAATTGGGGAGATATAAAAGTCCAGAAAAGGAATTTATAGGAAGTTTTAAACTTCACAAAACAGTCCCTTAGAAGTACTGGTGCATGTGAGTTACACACACACACACACACACACACATATATATAATCTTAGACCCTAGTACTAACATTTAGAAATCAAGCATGCTGTCTACAAAGTGCTTACACAATGCAATTTAAAGTTATTCAGGTTAGATTTGAAATAATGCCCTCGATTCATTTAATGGTAGAATTCAAATAGTTAGATAACATATCTATTTCTTTTTCCAATTTTATAAATTTGTCCTAGCATGGAATTAAGTTAGAATATTGCCTGTTGAATAAATTAAAATACTTAAAATTTCTAGGATTCATTTTATGGTAATGTACAATGAGAATAACAAGGTTCAATTTTTAATATTGATGTAAGCATTAAAAATCAATAAGAGGATTATTACAAAAGTGCCCACTAAAAATTGTTGAATAACTTGTAATCTCATAATGATTGCTTTTTAAGAATTTCACTCAGTGTGTATTTAATGAATACTATGCCACAGCATTTTTCTAAACACTGAAAAGTTTAGAATGTAAAGTCACACAATTCATGATATTATAATCATAGAGAGATATTAAAAATAGTGTGGGATACTACCTAGAGAAATTAAGCTTCAAACACTTCCTTATAAACCAGTAACATATTAGAACTTTGGCAAATTACTTTTCAGGTCTGAATTTTGTGTCTTTTTTTGTTTGTTGAATTCTGGGAAAATACTTATTCATTCTTCTTGTTACAAGAATCATTCTACTCAAAGGAAATATTCAAAAGCATTATCTTTTGCTCTGTGGAAGAAAATGTAAATCTCTTATTAAAATGGACTTAATGGCACTCAACATATTCCATATTTAAATTCTAAGGAAAGTAGCTGTACAAGACAAGTCCAGTTCATTACCTGCACCACTCACATACCATTTCTTTGAAGTGCAGACACAGGCTGCTTCTCAAATGCTCTGCTCGAGCACTGCAGCCAGCTTAACAGCCTGAAACTAAAATAAAGAGAAGCCAAAGAACATTCTAGGGAATAGATAGCTCTATTTTATCAACACAAAGTAAGCAAGCAAACTATACCCCATCAAATTTTACCACCCCAAGGAAGAAGTCTCCATACCTCAATTAATTTTAATGGAAAAGGTGACTACTTGAGACAAAAGATTGCACAAAACTTTGTGTGCAAGTGGTGACATTTCACAACACCTTCATAAACACCTCTTGAAGAAGAGTCCATGTATCATTTGAAAGTATATGTCAGTGTAGTTTCATCTAAACCAAATGGCATTTTCAAAAACTTTTATATCTTTATTTAATGGTTTCTTCCAGCACTGTAAGTATTAATAGATTATCAAATTGAAAGATGTTTGCTCTGACCTTCACATAGCTCCATTTCTCCAGAGGTTTAATGTCTCTTACCACGTAAGAGAAGAACATTAGGTGATTTCTCACTTCTCTATGATTCTATACTGCCTTTGTCACAGACAAATGATAAATCAGTTGGTATATAAAACTCTAGTGAAAACAAAATGCTTCCTGCATTCGTTTGACATCTTAGTTCATAATCCTCTATGAGAACATATAGATATCTTAGTTCTACATGCAGGTCCTCAGAGAAATTTGTTCATTTGTTATTAAATTAGTGGAGAAAAAGAAATACAATTGAACACATGTGAGTATATATAGAATGCATATATTCAAATTTACACAAACAGCTCATACTCTGGCTCAGATTTTTAACACGGAAAATATTATAAAATTATGAAAGTAGGAGAGAAGGGGGTAGATATGCTGAGAATTTTTTAAATGAAATTCTAATAACTGTCTGAACAGGAGATGAACAAGGACAAAACCAGTAGACAAGCCCAAGTAGTCAGGGGAAAGATTATGAGGTCTCAACACTACATAAGGAACTACTGGCAACTAAGGAATGTTGAGCTAGAACAGGGAGAATAGTCTTCTGCAGGGAAGAGCATACCAGTTGGTTAGCTAATACCAAGTGGTGAGTCCTGGAATCATACATAGGAGGAACATTATACGGACGGAAGAGGTTATATGTATGTGTACACATAAACATACGTGCATATAGTGACAATTAATGAAACTAGAGGTCACCAAAGTGAAAGAGAGTAAGGAAGGACATGTTGGAGGGCTTTGGAGGAGGAAAGGGTAGGGATAAACAATGTAATTCTACTATAATATCAAAAATAAAAGAAGCTCTAGCCCAGTAGAGTATGAAAAACGTGACTAAGTAAATGTGCACCCAATCCCAGGATTCGAGATGTAGATAAGATCAAGAAGTAAAGATAGGAGAAAAAAAAATCTGTCAGAAAAAAAGTGAGTAAATTGTCAAGAAATTTAAGTCAATATAAGAATAGACAAGAAAGAAAACATAAAATTCAAGGAGAGCAGCAGCTTTACAGAGTAAGAAAATTTGACAGGAAGGAAAGTCAACGGTGGAGGAATGTTTGTCAGAAGAAGGGACGGTATTTACTGGAGGAAGGACTACAATGCAGTAGTGGAGAGCAGTTGGGGAACAGGGCTTCTTGGGGCAGAATTATGCTCTGTAACTTACTGTAGTTTCCAACAGTCTCAATGGCTTGTCTTCCTTATCAAGATATTAATAGTAATTTGAGCCTTCCGTGCCTTCACAGGTACACCATACCTAAAACATCGCTATGTACAAGATAAAGGGGAAAGGAGTTGTTTACATATTTATGTATTTGTTGCTAAGGAGACCATTCTAGTATTATTTCTGTTGCTGTGAAAAAAAAAAGCAGTGTGACCAGAAAACACTGGGGAAGAAAAAGCTCATTTGGCTTACAAGACCAGGCTGAGAAGGAGTCAAGGAGTTTTAGGTGGAGTGGTGAGTAAATGTCCTTCATAGGGTGAGTTAGCTATATAAAAATAAAACCATGTTCGTTTGGATTTGAAAGAGCGCTGGATGAACCCCTGACCTTTTAGTGCAGTACACGGAAAGCAGTGGGAGTCCATGTTTTTATTTAGCATATCTTGGTTGTTTCTGTAACGAAACTATTACCTGGGCAATCTCAAAGAGGGTGAACTTTTCTATCTCTGAGTCATGATTATAACTTCATGTTTTTAAGTCCCTGTTTTCTTCCATTCTTCCTACTTCCAGGAAAATGGAGAATATGGGACAACTTTTAAATTCCAGTCACAGGGCATATTAGACATGACACCTTTTATCACTCTTTCTCTTGGAAGAGACCAGTACACTTCCATATCTAAGCCATGCTATCTCCAAACTCTTTAATACTTATATTAACTCCTAACTCACAAGCAACAGAACCTAGGAGGGTTTGCTTTTAAAGTGCTAAGAAAACTTTTCAACACAAATTGGAGGGAATTTGATACTACACATCAACAGCCGTAAACATTGTCTTCAAACCATTCTCCCTTTGGAAAGCAGTATTGAAGTAAAAGTTAAGAAACAAAAGTCTCACACAACCGAAGCAATGTGTGTGATAGGAAATAAGAAAATCCAGAGTCTGCTCAACCACAGAATGTCTAAGTTGTGCTTTGCCGCTTGTGTCAAGGTGCAAGGGACAGCTGTCATCTCTGCATAAACAGCTCTGCTTCCCGTTAGTCGGAAGGCCTTCCTCTGGGGAGTTCACCTTCCCCCACTGAGCTCTGTTTCTCCCGTGTTAGCATATATTTGGTCCTTAAATGATCCTCAGGAGCATTGTTGGGAAGGTGCTGCTTCATTAAAGTACAAAACAAACATATTCTGTTTCTTTTATTCTTCTCTTATACATTACATCCCCAAGGCAGTTTCCCCTCCTTCTGCTCCTCTCAGTCTCTTCCCCCACCTCTCCATCCCCCTAAATCTACTCCTCTTCTTTTTTTTTAACCTTCAAAAAACAGCAATCCTCCCAGGCATTTCCACAGAACATGGTCTAACAATTAAAATAAATCTAGGCACAAGCTCTCATAATCAAGGCATTCTATAAACTCTGAAGTGTGATTTATTTTCTAGCTTTGCTTTCTTCTTTTTGGGAAATATGTTCTTCCCTCATAGAACCCATGCAGACCATAGTTTCCCCTCCCTCCACTCCACCTAGTCCACCCTCCCCCCAACTTTCCCTCTCCCCCAGACCCATCCCCCCTCAATTTTCCTACAAAAAAAAAAGCAGGCCTTCAAGAGACAAAGGCTAAACAGGACAAAACAAGATACAATAAGACAAAGCAAAAGCCTTCATAAAGAGACTGTACAAGGCAACCCAACAGGAGGAAAAGAGTCCCAAAAGCACTCAAAAGTCTCAGAGACACACAAGCTACCACTGTTAGGAGTCTCACACAAACACCAAGCTAGCAGCTATAACATATATGCAGAGGACCTGATGCAGACCCATGCAGGTCCCATGCTTGCTTCTTCAGTCTCTGTGAGCCCATGTACACCAAGCTTAGTGGATTCAATGGGCCATGTTTTCTCTCCTTCTCTTCTCTGGGGCTCCCAGATCTCCTAGGGAATGGAATCAAAGCCCCCTTCCACATCTCCTAGGGGATGGAATTAAAGGATACCTCCAAATTAGACTCTCTGCATAATGTCTGGCTGGCCGTGGTTCTCTTGGTAACTCTACAAGCTACCACTCCTGATGTATTTCAGGCTCATTGTCTCACACTTAAGTATTTAAATAATTGACTACTGCTGTGGAACAATCCTTTTCTACACTATGAATATGTATTACTCTCATTTACTAATAAAAAGCTGATTGGCTGATAGCTGGGCAGGAAAAGATTGAGCTCAAGATCCAGACTAGGAGAATTCTGGGAATCAGCCATGTGGCTAAACATAGATAAGAACTATGGGTTAATTTAAGTGTAAGAGCAAGTTAGTAACAAGCCTGAACTATCAGCTGAGCATTTATAACTAATATCCTCAGGAACAATTATTTGGGATGTGGCTGCCGGGTATTTGGGAACAGGTGGTCAGGATAGGAAATGTCCATTTACAGACTACAAACTGCAGTAAATAGAGTTGCTTTGCCAGGCGGTCTTTTTAATGGCACCTGATTTACAAGATCAATCTTTTTTTGCTTTTATGACCACTTTATTCTTTTAATTTTTTTGTGTGATTATAATTACATCATTGCCTGCTTTCCTTTCTGCCCTCCAAACCCTCCCTCCCATATACCCTCTTGTGCTCTTTCAAATCATGGATTTTTTTCCCATTAATTATTGTTAGAAGCATATATATACACACATGTCTGTGAGTGTGTGTGTGTGTGTGTGTGTGTGTATACCTATGTATTTGTAAATACGACTTGCTCAGTCTATATAATGTTACTTCTATGTAAGTTTTCAAAACTGATGATCTTTTAATATTGGATAACCAATTGGTGTGCTCTTCCCTGGGGAAGACTAGTTCTCCCCAACTCAGCATTTCTAAGTTGTCTACTGTTTTCTGTGCAGTTTTATTGCCATGCCAGTATTCAGCTCATGTTTAGTCGTTTGGGTTGGTGAGACTTTATGGGTGCATCTTTTGATATTGCTACGAGACACCATCTCACTGGGAACTTTCTTTGAAAACTGTGTATTTCAAAATATTATGTTGTAGAAAGATAAATATGCATCAAAGAGAGAAACACATATTTTTATGTTGTACTTTTGTTTCAACTGAATTTCTAATTAAAAAAAAAAAGAACATTGATGGTATTAGCCCTCAAGTCAATTTATCAGAGATCGAAAAAGAACTATTTCTCTATAAAGGCAGATTCAAGGGCTAGAGTAGTGGCTCAGTACTTAAGAACACATACTACTTTTGAGGAGGATGCAAGTTTCCCAGCATGCATGCTGGGTTGCTTACAACTATCTTTAACTGCAGCTCCAGAGGAGCAGATGGCCTCCTCTAGCCTCTGCAAGCACCTAAACACACCTGAACAAATCCACCTACCCAGAAACATAAAATCATACATTAAAATGAAAACAAAAAGATATTTTAAAAACAGGTTTAAGTTACTTGGGGAAATGTAATTACCGTATAATGTATTACAATGTACAGGTTTAATTACATCCAATGGAGACAAATTAAATTTTAGGACCATAGAGAATTCCTGTTCTTAAATTCATTGGAAGATATTTTTAAAAACATGGTTGTAATCATATATCTTTATCAAAATACTACCATTATAAAATGTTATTTTCCTCCTTAACATATCTGAAATATGGATGTATTTTAACATTCATTTTATCTTGTTACTGTCAGCAATGAAACAGTAATAACTAAGATGTTGTTTCCTGACTATATACAGATATGCCATAACTGTTCAAGTTATTATCTTACAGTTTTAATTATTTACATTACTGACACTACATGAATGAAATTAATTTCCTCTCACTGACACTAAAATTTGACAATATAATTTAGAAATGTAAATTTTATAAAGCAATGAATTAGAGGAAACAATACTAAATGAAAAAATAATGGATAAAATTGACATTATGTTAAAAACAGAGTTTAAAAAAAGCAAAAGAAAATCATTATTTCAGTGCACATCACATCCTATTTATGGGGAATAAAAATATAAAATGCATACCCTTAAATGAATCTGGTTTACAAAGATCTGGCTTGTTGTTTAATTCAAAATGCAAAGGAGCACCCATGAAGTCACGAAGTCGTGTTAACTGTTCTGTTTCCATGGTGGATTCTAATTGAAGAAAGTATTTGAACCAAAGCCAAATTGGATGCATTTTGTTCTTTATTAGTTGTATAATAAAGGTGCCAACAATTAAGATGTTTTTTCACTGGCTGAAAAATAGCAATATAAATTTTAAAACATAGAAGTGAAAGAACATTTTAAATTTGCTTAACTGTAAAACCTAGTGTTGTCCTAGTGTTGTTCCAGTCTCCCTGGGAGTGCAGATTATCACTAAATCAAAACCTTACACTATTTCACAGTCATTGTGTACACAGCTGCATGCACACACACATACACATATGAACTCTCTATTTATGAATAGATGCTTATTTTCTTATATGCACAAAATTCCCTCAATTTTATATTCTCAAATGATTATTTTGTGCATGATATTTAAGAATAATTTCCAAAGAAAGATACGAATATATTTTACCTCTAAGATAGCCTAGCATAAAATTGGAATATTGTTCAATATGAGAAAACCACTTCTTTTGTATTTATTTAAAAGACATCTCTAACACCATAAACATCCACAGTGCACTAACTACATCATGCAGTAACTGAAGCATTTCAGATCAATACAGCAGAATGCAATCATCCTGCTTTTTTTTTACTTAACTTTTAATAAAAATTCAAACTGTAATTTAATCCTACTCTCCTTCAAATGGATGACCTCTCTTTTTCACTGTTATTTCATGTATATATGTGTGCATGTATGTATATTTTTTTAACTGAAAATAGTTTCTCTGTACTCTTCCCAGTTCCTCCCTACCCATTTGGACCCACCCCCTTTATGCCTCTAACAAAAAAAAACCAAGTTTCTAGGGGATAATAGTAAAATTAAATATAGTATAATAAAATAAGACCAAAACAAATACATCAGAATAGGATAAAACAAACAAAAGGAAAAGAGCCCAAGAAAAGGCACATTAAACAGATACAAATACAAAGACCCACTCCTTTGCACACTCAGAAATCTTATGAAAGCACTAAACTGGGAGCCACAGTGTATAAACAAAGGACCTCAAGACTAAAAAGAGAAAAATGCATGTGATCGTTCGAATGTAATTGGCCCCCACAATCTCATAGAGAGTGACATTATAGGAGGGCTGGCTTGAGAGGAGTTCTATGGCCTGGCTGGAGGAAGTGTGTCAATGTGAGGGTGGGCTTTGAGGTTTCCTGTACGCCAGTGTCTCAACTGACATCCTGTTGCCTGCAAGATGTAGGACTCTCAACTACTGCTCTAGCACCGTGTCTGCCTGCATGCCGCCATGATCCCCACCGTGATGATAAGGCCCTGACACTGAAGTTGTGAGTCCCCTCAATTAAAGGTTTTCCTTATAAGAGTTGCCACGGCTGTTGTGTCTCTTCACAGCAATAGATATCCTAACTAAGACAATATGTATGTGTGGTGATATTTTATTTGTGCTGAAATGTGGTGGTATTTTATTTCTGCTTTAAATAAATAAAGCTTGCCTGGAAGTCAGAGGATAAACTAAGCCATTATAAGTAAACACAAGTGATGCAATGTTAACACACACCTTAAATCCTATCCCTTGGCAGATAGGGATCTCTCTGGATGCCTGTGAGTTCAAGGCTACACTGGAAACAGAGCCAGGTGTGGTGGCACATGCCTTGAATTCCAACACTAGTTAACCACAGAGGTCTGGAGGTCTGTACAGACAGACAGGAAGTGACAGAGCTTGGCAGGAAGAAGAAGCGATGTAGCTGGACAGAGAGAGCAAATCAGATGGCAGAACAGCAAGGCATATAGGCTTGGGTAAATAGGACGTACCTTGCATTTGGAAGCCACTGAGTTGGTGAGGTAAGTTTAGCTGTGGCTTTCCCTATTTCCCTGATCTTTCTCAGGCTTTACCAGTATATCTGGCTCCATGTTTGTTTGTTTGTTTTTTATTTAATAAGACTATTTAGAAACTCATCTACATGTATATGTAAATGAAATGAAATAAAAATGAGATAAAATGAAAAAAATAAATATGAAGTCCTGAGATGACACTGACTTCAGTTTCTGTTGGCCACCCACTGCTGTGGCCTCCTTTTAATAGTTGTTTGTTTCCCCAGTAAGACTATCTTGGAGAAAACTAAGTTTTCATTTATAAATGGTTGTCAATTGGAGACAGATTCTAGGTTAAGGATGGGGCATGTATTTACTTCTTTCAGCCCTAGGTCCCCACTGCAGACCACCAGTGAGGCCCCCTGCATGCCGTCTCAGCCTCTGTGAGTTCACTGGCATTGGTCCTATTGATTTAGAGGGCTTTAATGTTTCCTTGGTGTCTTCCATCCTCTCTGGCTCTTAAAATCCTTCTGGCTCTGCTTCTGCAGGGTTTTGAGCCCTGAGGGGAAGAATTTGATGGAAACATTCAATTTAGTGTTTCAAGTTCCCTCATTCTCTGCATAATAATTGTCTGTGGGTCTCAATGTTTATTTCCATCTATTGCATGAGGAAGCTCTTCTGATGATGTCTGAGCAAGGTGCTAATCTCTGAATATGACAGAATGATATTAGGAGTCATTTTATTGCTACATTTTATTTTGAAAGCAGTAGTATTTGGTTTTACCCTAGATCCTTTGAGTATCTAATCTCAGGTTCTTGGTCACCCAGTCAATGTTGGGCATGGGTTCCATATTCTGAAGTGGGCATTAAGTCAAATTAAATATTGATCGATTACTCCCACAAGCTTTGTGCAACCATTGCTCTAGCATTTATTGTAGACAAGACACCATTGTAGATCATAGGGTTTGTGCCAGGGTTGCTGTTTAGTCATGCGGAGTACCTTCGAGTATCTAAAATGCTAGAATGCAGGGGTGAAGTAGGCACCAGCTCACCTTGTTCAATGAGTTGTATATGTGTTCTCTTCAGCAATGCAAACGTGTCATCAGTTTGTGGAGAGCAATTTATTGTCATAGCAACAGCCTGGATTTTTTCCATTGGATCCCTTTGTCCAACAACTTAATTATATGCAACTTAATCTTAGTACTGGGCTCTTTGTTGAGTAACAAGTGATATCTAGTTGGGTATCTGTCTTCTAGGTTATTTGGCAATTTTATTTAGATTCCCTTCTTATATGTATGAAAGAATGTTTATATATATATATGTGTGTGTGTGTGTGTTTGTGTATACATACACATATATACACATAACACATGTACATATATACATATATACATATATATACATATACATATATAAAATGAAGCTTCTATTGTATTAGTTTTCCATACTACTCCTCAAATGGCCCTTAATTTTAGCACCCCCTCCCCATATTTGCTCCCTTGTCCCCTCTTCCCTCCTACTAAATACTTAATCTACCTATTCCAGCCTCCCAGCCCCATCAGTCCATAACTACCTGGACTGTTTGCCTTTCCTAGGAAGATCTATCTGTCCTTCCCAGTCCATAGTTTATCACTGACTTAACAGCTACTATCTACAAATAAGTGAATAAATACCATACTTGACTTTCTGGGTCTGAGTTGCCGTATTAGTTAGTGTTTCTATTACTGTGAAGAGACACCATGGCAGTGCCAACTCTTATAAAGGAAAACATTTAATTTTGGTGGCTTGCTTAAAATTCTAAGTTTAGTTCAGTATCATCATGGTGGGAAGCAAAGCAGCATACAGGCAGACATGGTGTTAGTGAAGGAGCTGAGAGTTCTTACATCTTGACTCACAGGCAACCGGAAGTGGTCTGTCTCACTGGGAGTGGCTTGAGCATATCTGAGACCTCAAAGTCCACCTCTACAGTGACACACTTTCTCCAAGACCACACTTACTCTAACAAGGCCACACCTCCCAATAGTGACACTCCTTTTGATGGCAATTTTCCTTCAAACCACCAGTTATCTCACTCAGAATGAATTTTTATAGTTCCATCTATTGACCTCTTAATTTCATGATTTTATTTTTTTTTATTAAGAAAAACGTTCCATTCATTTTTACATACCAATCAAAGATTCCCCTCTTCCCTCCTCCATCCCCCCCCCCCCTCCCCCCCCAAACCCACCCCTCACTCCTCCCCACAAGAAGACAAGGCCTCCCATGGGGAGGCATATTCAATAGAGCCAAGTCCAAGCCCTTCCCCTTGCCTCAAGGCTTAACAGAGGTGTCCCATCATAGGTAGTGGGTTCTAAAACCCCACTCATGCACCAGGGATGGATTCTGATCCTACTGCCAGGGGCTCCCCCCAAGTAGATCAAGCTACACAACTGTCTCACCATGCAGAGGGCCTAGCCCACCATGCAGGCTCCACAGCCATTGATCCAGCTTTCATGAGTTCCCACTAGTTTGGTTGTCTCTGCAGGTTTCCCTTATCTTGGTGTACTTGCTCGTAGAATCCCTCTTCTCTTTGACTAGACTACAGGAGCTCTGCCTGGTGTTTGGCTGTGGATCTCTGCATTTGCTTCCATCAGTCACTAGAGAAAAGCTCTGTGATGACAGTTAGGGTATTCACTGATCTGATTACTGGGGTAAGCCAGTTCAGTTCAGGCACCATCTCCACTATTTCTAGTAGTCCAAGCTGGGGTCATCCTTGGGGATTCCTGGGAACTTCCCTAGCACCCAGTTTCTCACTATCCCCATGATGTCTCCCTCTATCATGGTATCTCTTTCATTGCTCTCCCCTTCCATCTCTGTTCCAGTTCAACCATCCCATTCTCTTGTGTCCTCATCCCCTATCTCCTACCCTCCATTGCCCACCCTTCATCCCCAGTTCACTCATGGAGATCTCATAACAGGGAAGACCCAAAGAGGGATGCATAGATTGCCATGGGAAGGGGAAAATGATTTTATTTTTTAATAGCTGATTAATACTCCATTTTAGAAATATGCCACATTTTCTTATCTATTTATCTATTGAGGAACATCTAGGTTGTTTCTAGTTTTTGGCTAGAAATTACAAATTTTAGCAGCAATGAGCATGGTTGTACAAATGTCTCTGTGGTAGCATGAAGTATCTTTTGTGCATATTCCCAATAGTGGTATAGCTGGATCTTGAGGTAACTGGATTCTCATCTTCCTGTGGAACTGTCACATTGATTTTTATAGTAGCTGTTCTGTTTTTTTTTAATTTCTCTAGTAATTGGAAAATTTGAAGTACATATAACAATACTCATTTATATTTGAAAATCTGTTGACTATAGCCATCCATAATAAAATAGATGACATCAATTGATTGTTGACTACAATAAATGAAATTCTGACCTTCTAAAATATTTCCTAGTGCTAGTTTATTTAACTACCACCTTATAATATAATTCGGATTAATTTCTCTATACAAACTCCTTAATGAACTTACATGCATGTTTAAGTATTAACTCAATTTTCTCTGATTGTCGGAAGCACTCACCAGAGGAATAAATGTGCATTATTTTGCATTTCTCATTTCTATTGCACTGTGATTGAACACCTGCTTTGTCTGTGGTCATAGAAACCACTCAGGATGGATTCTTCCTCACCTGTAGATTGTTCCTTGCTGCTGTCATATGGTTTTCCTTAGGGAATGGTAAAGTTTCAGAAGCTCCTCACTCCACCTTGTCCTTTGTTTTCTCATTTTAACAAAATTCAGAATATCCTTATGTTCTTTTAAATTGAGTTTTCCTTTAGAGGATTGAGGGCATATGGGATGGTTTGGAGGGAGAAAAGGGAACTGTGCTCCTCCAGGATGTAAGAAACTAGAGCTCCCTTCTGGCCTTTCTGGACAGATAAAGAAGGATATTTCTGGAAGTATTGCTTTAAGAAGCCCCTCCTAGAAGTCTGCCTAACAGCTACCCCATGATAACATAACATGCTTTTCCTGCTTAGAATCCTCAGTCTTTCTGCAGTCAGTTACAAAGCTCTTTCCATGAAGCGTCCCCCAGACACATGCTCACAGACCCATCTGATGGAGACAATTCCTCAGTTGAGGTTCCCTTTTCCCATCTATGCCAAGATGCCAAATAAGAATGGCTGTCACAAATCACTCTCCACATTGCTCCTCTGAGGCAGTGTCTTTCCCTTAACCTAGAGATCTCATCTTTCAGCCATTTTTGGTGGCCAATAAGCAAAAATGATCTTCCAAGAAACTGAGGTTAAAAGCAAATAAAAGATAACACTCATCGTGTTACGTTTGTACCTGAACTTTGAATCTTTTGATTGTGTTGCGAATATTTTCAATGACTGGGCCATCTCTTGAACCGTAAGACATTTTTAATTTACACAAAACTTGTTATATTTTGTCTCTGAACTTGCTATCTGTCCAGAAATTTACTTTGGAAATATTACAATAGTATATTTTTAAGTAAATGATCAGTGAATACAAAATCTTTTGGAGGAAATCTCCTAGCTAAAAGACAAATTGCTGTGGCCAGTGATATACTTTCCATTTGAATAAAACTGACTTTTCTAACTGAACAGTTATAAATTTAATGTCAGATAGATTTATAGAAAAATTGGCAAGTTCAAGGATCATAGCAATACAGGTGTTTAGGAGAACAAGTCAGTTAATTTACTAATGTTCTTTTTATCTACCTGCCACATCATTGTAACATGTCACTTACTGGGACAATTTGCTACATGAGCACATGAATAACCTGACAGTGCAAGAAATGGAGCAGATGGAAAAGAAAGACAGCAAAATAATTAGCCTGGAATTTCATTTCTTGTAGGCTTTACATGCCATTCCATTTCTGCTCCATGTAGGCATTCAAATGTGGCATTGACACTTTATAGCACAAAAAGTAATATTTCATTTTTAGGACAGGTCAAGGTACAGGAATGATAGATGAATGGCCATGCCAAGATCATTATACAGCAAACTTCCAAGAAAAGCTTGGTCCGCTCATCAAATACCCAGATTCTCACTTCAGTGGAGGTGACTTTGGTCTTAATTTTTATCCACAGCAATTCAGAACTCATACATGTTTCTTTAATTTCTGATTGATCACTTAAACTTTTGAGAAATTTTGAAGAAATTTTAAGTGATTTGACCATTACAACAGCAACAGAAAAAAAAGAGGTATTGGTTCCTTGAGCCTCATTTCAAAGTCAAGAGGTTGCTCACTGCATGAAGGAGGACATAAAGGGCTAAAGGTTTCCAATGTGGGATGTACTGTGTTATGCACAGTGATTAAAACACATTTTCCTCCAAAATGCATTAGGAATAAATAAATATATTGAAAAAAAGAACTTTTGTCAAATAGTATTCATTTGCAAGGGTATGAATGCATGATTTTTGAAATTAGTTACAAGAAGTAAATTATATAGTTACAAGAAGGAAATATATAAATGATGTTTTCTAAGTATAGATTGTGCAAGAATATTTCTGAAGGTACAACATACAAATAAATACATTGGTTCAATGACATGAAGGGTAGTGATAAGTATGCTTTGTATATATTCATTCAGATTTAAACCAGAAAGAATTTCTTCTGTTACTTGTTTTCACTTTCTTTTAATAACAGCAATCCTCCATGTTTATGAGATAAATGTGCTGTTAAAGGAATGTATGTATGTTATGGAATGTATCCTATGAGTGATTGTGGATGCACACCTTTATAAACAGATGTGTATTTTTAAATGTATCCCACAACAAACTATGTTATGCATTATCTTTTACAGAAGCAACTTTGTAGGTATGAAAGTTTTTTTTTAAATTAAAAACTTAATCAGTACATAGGCAATATTTTCTCCAAAATTAAAAAGCAATTGGGGCTAATATCCTACACCATCAAAATTTTGGATTTTCTTATTCCTTTCCGAAATGTGGGTATATCAAAAGAAATATTCCTTTTATTATTTTTTACAGCAACATAAGTGGAACCCACAGCAAGCCAGTAACCAGTGTTCCCCCAGGAGCTTGGTTTCAGTTGCTGTCTCCAGGTTTTATGCCTTGAGTTCCTGCACTGTTCACTTGATGACAGCCTGTAATCTGTATAATAAGTTCATTTTTTTTCTTTCAAGTTGCATTTGGATCAGAAACAGAAAGCAAACAAGAATATTTGGTATATTTAGGATTCTGCTACAATTCTACCAATGGAAGCCACTAATTGTCCTTCAATAACTTAATTATACAATCTCCCCAGCCTCTGATAACAACCGTGATACTTAAAATTTCTACTACATTAACATGGTTAAATTCCTGTTGTAGGCATAAGATTAAGAGGTGCTTGTCTTTCCATGCTCAGTCTGTTTCACTCAACATGATGAATTCTATACCAATCCATACTGTCACAAATGACAGAATTTTTAGTGGCTGAATATTTCTCCATTATCTATTTAACACATTCTTATTCATTTTCATTTGAGAGAAACTTCCATTTTTCTGTATCTATTAGGAACAAGCAAGACTCATAGACTGATACAAAAGCTGATTTCATCTTGCTGTAATATTAAAAAGCATGATTTTTTGTCAATGACAATGTTTCCTTACTTTGAATTAGAGCTGTGAAATTATTACTAAATTAGTCTTACAATATTTCTAATAATCTTCAAATACATTGACAATCTAGTTTCCTTTAAGTTGATAATTTGGATATTTAATAGCTCTCTTTCTTAGGTGCTCAAGCATTTATAAATCTTAAAATTAATTTCTAGATAGAGTAACATATTGGGTTCATATATTGGAGGAATCAAGTTGATGTTTGGCTTCTTAGCTTCAGCACAGTCAATAATAGCTACATTTCTGGGGCTGTGTCACCCTCACATTCATCTATTTTGAGGAAACAAATTGGCAGTAAACACTGCCAGTGTGCCAGTGCCTGCAGTATCCTTTGGCTTTAGACCAGTAACTTAACAAAACACTCATACCCTGTGCTGACCTCTATTAATATCCTGTCATTAATTCCTAAAGGGAGGATCATCCAACTCTATCAAAGATTATTTTCATTTGCAAATTTTTCTATCAATACCTCTCTGTGCATGTGTATATGTGCATGTTTTAGTGAGATATACTATATAAACCTCTTTACATTTGTATGAATTCTAATGTGCATGTGAGTGCATATATTTGCATTCACGTTCATCTACATGTGAGGACTATAAGTCCACTTTCTGTGTCCTCTCCTATTTTTTTTAATATTGACTCTCAGTGAAGCCAGTCCTTTTAAATCTCAGAAACATAAAAGTTTATTTTGATTATAGAAAAAATTATATTGGTACATTTATATTATATTTGGAAAGAATAGGTAAATTCATGATCTCTTCCCGTATATATATTGTATACAAATATATGTGTGTGTGTGTGTGTGTGTGTATGTGTGTGTGTGTGTGTGTGTGTGTATGTATCCTACTGAATTCATTCAGTGTTCCTCATATATACATACAATTAGATATGATAACATGGGCACATGGGGTTAGATAATCTATCATGGAGTTCATCCCTGAAAACTGACTAGTGCTACTTAACATATTGAGTTTCCATTAGATAACTGTGAAATTTGTGAGTGACTCCATGTTACCCACAGTGCAATTTCCTTGGATAGTTATGCCCAGGATGCAAACATATAATTTAATGAAATTCAACTTACGTTTCAGACAGTCATGTTACGATGAGTACTTTTTACTCTCAACTTGACAAAACTTAGAACAATCTAGAAAAAGAGTCTCTACTGAGGAATTGCCCAGGCCAGGCTAATTTTTGGTCATATCTCTGAGGAACTCTCTTGACTCCTTATTGATAGAGGAGGGCCAGACCCACTGTACACTGCATCATCCCTAGGAAGGAGGCATGAGTTATATAAGAAAGCTAGATGTCAAGGCAGGGACTAAGGCCGAGAGCAATCCAAGAAAAAAATTATTTTACACATACATATTTTATCCCACCATTTTATTTGTATCCAGGCAGACTCAAATGGAAAGGTTAGAAAAACAATTCATCATGAGTTTCAGTTTTGGAGACTCAGCCATTCATCCTTACATTCACATTTGCTGTACACACCCTTTCATTCTTTGGTAGACTAACACAATTCTTTTTATCACTGAGAAATGATAAGACTCAGTCCAGATTATAGGAATGATTTCAGAGGAGTAAAATAGTCATCAGTCTTACCCAGCTTTGAACTCTGAGCTACAAGAATGACTAGCCAGCAAAGCATGACAACTGGTATAAGTGTACACTCGTGTTATGGGAGTAACCACCTACATCCTGAGTAGATTTAAGAAATGCTCCTTAACCTGGAAGCCATACCTGTCATCGTTCATTGAGTCAAGAATTTGTGATTAGATAGATCAAATGCTTAAGGAAGGACATGCCATTATCAATTCTACTAAGCTGGACATAGTATTAAACTTACTCTTGATTTACCATTATACCCCTAGATTACTGCATATCTCAATACTCATCATAGAAACTTATTTTTTCGGTAGATAATAATTAACATAGAAACTCAAAAATGGTCAAAGTGCAGAGAATAAAGACTACAGACTGTCCAGCCTAAATAGGACATATGTATCACATTCCTTCCTCTGAAGGCTCAGGGATAATTGCAGAAGATGAGTGGACCAATTATGAAAGCCAAAATTGGTTGATGCTTCCAAGGAAACAGTGCTTTACTGACATAAAAAGGCACATGCACATACGAACTCATAGCAGTTATGATGCATACACAGACCTTTGTGAAATCAAGCCAGACATAAACCTAGAATGGATAAGGGAACTTTTCATCAAATCCTGCCACTGATATTGGGAACCAATAGCTTCTGGGAAGGGAAGAGTCAGTTTTCTTTAATGATGTGAACTCTGGTGGTTTGATCATGTTTTTGTGTATGGTCACTCACCCACAAGTATATGGAGAGCACAAACCTGACTACACAAGATTTTTGGAAAAAGGACACAAAAGTGATTGGGTTGTGAAGGGCTGTGTATCTGGTACGAGTTGCAGTATATTAGTGAATACAATCAAAACACATTGTATGAAATGGTTAAGAAACTGTTAAAACTGAAAAAAAGAATATATGAAATTGGCTGGCCAACGCTAGAGAGAACATACAGGATGATCTGGAAGAGGGGATTAGTGGTTGATTATTAACTTTATGTATTGTAAACATTATGGAATGGCTTTGTAGTCTAATTGAACTATCTTTGAACAATTCTCAGTGTTAAATTCCAACACCGGTAGCTTACACGAGGGAGAACAGGGAGGGGCAGTGAAAGAGAGTGTCAGCATCAATGGCTGAGTCTCTGAAACTGAAATTCATCATGAATTCTTGGTCCCACATCATTTCCATTTTAATCTGCCCGAATACAAATAAAACAATGAGATAGAATATGGACATTTGGATATCTTACTTCTAGTCGGCTGAATTTAATGCTATTTATGGTCTTATAATTTCCACTGAAATATGAAGAGAAGTGATAATAGCAAGTGGTTGTTAACTTGCTGATGAAGTTGATTCTCACATCTTCTGCTTCATTTGCACACTCTGCAAAATGAATTCTAGTCTCTGACAGGTCACTTGTCATTCTTTTCATTCTAGGAGAGGCAGAGTTCTTCAGCTCAGCCCTAGAAATAGAATAGCTATCTGCTTCTGCTGCATTTTGGTATTGAACATTTCACATGATAAATATCTAATCCAAAATCAATTTCAACCAATCACAATATTAATGAAAAGCCCATGACAGACAGGAGCATTTGTAACATAGCAGCTAGAAATGGTGCACCAGTGAGGTTAAATGAACAACCAATGTTTCACTGCATGCCAGCAATCATGGATGGTATACCCTATGCAACCTTACATTTAATCAAAGACATTAAGATATGCTTCATAAAGATCACACTTTAGAAATAGGTTACTGTTCTTATTAACATACTGTAACTCCTTATTTAATGAATGAATGTGTTGAAATTTAGACTAAAATTGTTGACTGTTTTCAGACTATTCGTGTAGCTGTGGAAACTCAGATATTACAATGAAGGATAGATGCCTAAACTTTATAACTTCTAATACACCTTGAAAATTACCATTTGAGCATTCAGAGAACCAGTAACCACATCTATCAGGACCCCAGAAGTTCTTGTAGGCCACACACAGCCACAACACTCTGCTAAGAACCAGAGAAGAAACACACACTGTGGTGGTTTGAAAGAAAATAGCCTCCAAAGAGAGTTGCACTATTAGGAAGTGTAGCCTTTTTGGAGTAGATGTGGCCTAGTTAGAGGAAATGTTTCACTGTAGGAGTAAGATTTGAGGTCTCCTATGTGACAGCTAGACCCAGTTCTTCCTGTTGTGTGCAGATCAAGTTGCAGAACTCTTAGCTCCTTCTCTAATGCCATATCTATCCACATGCCATGATTTCTGCCATGATGATAATGGATTAAACCTCTGAAACTGTAAGCATCTCAATTAAATGTTTTCCTTAATAAGAGTTTCCATGGTCATGGTGTTTCTTCATAGTGATAGAAACCCTAATTAAGACAGAAGTTGTTACCATGGGCTAGGGTATTGCTGGGACAGGCCTAGCCATGCTTTTGTTTGATGAGATATGGACCTTGGGACTGTGGATTAGAAAAGCAATTGAATGCTTTAAGTACTGCTTAATGTACCATACTAGTAGGAGTGTGGGAAATAGTGGTGCTAAGAGTGATGTGAACTATGGAGGGCTGGCTCAAGGTGTTTCAGAGGCGAAGAATTTTAGTATGTTGACTAGAGATTGTTCTTGTGATATTTTGGTGAGGAATTTGGCTGCTTTTTGTCCATGTCCAAAAGATCAGCCTGAGGCTAAAGTGGAGATATTTGGATTACTTGCATTCACTAAGGAAATCTCAAAGCAGCCTAGTATAGACTCTGTTGTATGGTTAGTAGTGTAAACTCTAATTAAGATTTATAATGAAAAGGAGCAAGCTTTGCAAGGAGAAATACAAAATGTACAATTTAAGGAGAAAAGAAGCACCAGGAAGTGGAATGGAGTTCAGTCCTGTGCTTAAGGAGAAAAACCAACTAAGAAATGGAATAAAAGGAGTGGTAATCTTAGGGCAAGATCCTTCTCAGCAAAGTTTCCAACTTGTGAAAAGAAATAAAAGAAAAGTTTAGAGCTGGATGTGGTGGTGCATGCCTTTATTTCCAACACTCCAAAGGCAGAGGCAGGTGGATCTCTAAGTTTGAAGCTAGCCTGGTTTATAAATCCAGTTTCAGGATAGCCAAGCTTAGACAGTGAAGGAAACCATCAAAAACATAAAGTTGGTGAAGATGTAATTTGAACAAGAGAGCCATGTTCCAGCCCCAGTAAGCACCAGAGCTTGGCAACTTTGGTCATGTGGTTCTGGTGTCAACGATAGAAGACATTATGGAACCTTCCTCCACAACTAAGAAAAGATGCTGAGGTCAGGCATGTGTCAGCCAGCTGTGTTCTTGAATGGAGGCCTAGAGAGACCATTATGTGAAGAAAAGGTAACATATGGTAGCAGACCCATTAAAATTGTACCAGACTCCTCAATGCAGACTCAAAAAGAAGACCCTAAAAAGAAGTGTTCCAGACTCTAAGAGACCAAAAATGCCAGCCCAGATTACTGTACTGTACAAAACTTTCAATCACTATATATGGAGAAAATAAGACATCCCATGATGAAACCAAATTTAAGTAATATCAGTCTACAAAAGCAACACTATGGAAGGTACTAGAAGGTAAACTCCAACCTAAAGATGTTAACTAGATACAAGATAACACAGGGAATAGACAATCACAGACCAGCAAAGTCAAAAAAATAGGAAACACACACACACACACACACACACACACACACACACACACACACACACCAAAATCAACCAAGATAAAAGGAATGAACAATAATTATTTGGTGATATTTCATAATATCAATGGTATCATTTCCCTAATAAAAACACAAAGACTTACAGAGTGAATGAAAAACAGGATTCATCCTTCTGCTAAATCCAGGAAACACACCTTAATATCAAGGATAGATAATATCTCACGGTAAATGGTTGAGAAAAGTTATTTTAGCAAACAGACCCGAGAAACAAACTGATATAGCCATTTTAATATCTGACAAAGTAGACTTCAAACCAACACTAATCACAAGAGATAATGAAAGATAGTACATTGCTGTGGGATGTTCTCTAGGCTGTGAATGTATTGCTATGATTGATTGAGAAATAAAATCTGATTGGCCAGTAGCCAGGCAGGAAGTATAGGCGGGACTAGCAGAGAGGAGAATTGGGAGAACAGGAAGACCAGGTGAGAGAGACAGAGACGTTGTTAGTCACCACGATGAAAAGCAGATGTTAAGATACTGGTAAGCCACGAGCTAAGTGGCAACTTATAGATGAATAGAAATGGGTTAATTTAAGATAGAAGAACTAAGTAGCAAGAAGCCTGTCATGGCCATACAGTTTATAAGTAATATAAGTGTCTGAGTGATTATTTTATAAATGGGCTTCAAGGCTGCGGGGGCTTGGGGGTACCCAGAGAGAAACTCTCCAGCTACACTACATAATCGTCAAAGTAAAAATCCCTCAGGGGAACATTTCAATATTTAACATCTATGACACAAATATAAATGCATTCAAAATTCATAAAAGAAACATTTCTACAGCTTAAATTACTTATTGGACCTCACACACCAATAGTGGGAGATTTTAATACCCCACTTTAAACAGTAAATAGGTCATCCAGACAACAGCTAAACAAAGAAATGTGGGAGCTAATGTGATCTCAAACCAAAAGGAACTAACAGATATTTACAGAACATGTCACTCAAACACAAAAGAACATACTTTCTTCTCATTTACTTATGAAACTTTCTACAAAATTGGCCACAGAGTTGGACACAAAAAAAGTATCAAAAAATACAAGAAAATTGAAATAAGACCCTGCATCCCATCTGACCACCATGGATTAAACCTGAGATCTGAAACAACAGAAAGCTTACAAACTCGTGGAAACTGAGCAACTCCCTACTGAATGAAAAATGAGTCAAGATACAAATTAAAGAAGAAATCAAAGACCTTCTACAATTGGTGGAAAAGAAATACACAGCAAACTCAAGCTTGTGGAACACAGTGCTATTCTTAGAGGTAGTTTCATATTACTAAGAAAAACTAGAAAGATATCATAATAACAATTTAACAGCATCCTTGAAAGCCTGAGTACAAAAAGAAGAAATCACACCCAAAAAGGGTTGATGGCAAAAAATAATCAAACTCAGGGCTGAAATTAATGAAAACAAACAAACAAACAATCATGAAACAAAGAGTGCTGGTTCTTTGCGAAAAAATCATGATTGACAAACTCTTATCCAAATTAACTAAAAGAGAGAAAATATCCAAATTATGTTATGGCTTCCAGGTCATTCTTTTATTGGATTCCTGAGTGTATGAACCAGTGGGCTCTGATACTTGTTCCCTCTCTTGGGCTCCTTCCTTTCCATTGGTATGACTTGTCCTATTTCAATGTGATATGTTTGTTTTCTCTTATTATATTTTATTTGTTAATATTAAAAAGTGAATGAACATATGAATGAATGAATAAATGAATATAAACATAGCCATTTGTGTAAAGGTTAACAATAAAACTGTCATTTACACCTCCTTGGAGAGGAAAATAAATTTTCTGTAATGGAATGACACCAGGTATATCAACCACTCAAGGGCTCCAGGGCAGCTCTCATGTTCAGGAGCAGTTCACCAACAAATAATGGACTCCACAGTTTGTGAATGTGTGTGTGTGTGTGTGAGTATGTGTGTGTGTGTGTGTGTGTGTGTTTATGTGTTTACAGTTTGGTGGGGGGGTTAAGTGGGGGAGGGGGTGATATTATATTTTGTTTTCTTTGTTGCATTTTGTTGTATTGGGTTATTGATTTGTTTTTGGTAAAGAACTTAAAGTTGGGTGGATAGAAAGGAGGAAAGCATCTGGATAAACTAGAAAGGAGGAAAGAATATGATCAAAATATATTTAAATTAAAAATTGTTTTAAATAACAAAAAAATTTAAAAATTGAGATATGATGATTTAAACACAGTGCACCCAATAATCCTCACTCAGTGTAAAGTATTGATTCCTTAAGAAAATAGACATATTTTTATTACACTATTAATTCATTTCTGTGAATTATCTTTATATTTTATGATAACTTTCATCACATAATTTATGTTAATCTAAAAATGATTTTCTATGGATATTCCATAATGCTATTAATATTAACTTATCATGCTCTGTATAATCTACTGATAGATAGATAGAAAGTCAAAGAGCCCAAATTATTTAAATGTTCATAAATACTATGTATAGAAAAGAATATTGTTACAGTTTTTTAATTTTCAAAAATATATGGAAATTATTCATATTGTATGAAGATTTTATTTTATTGGTTACATGTAGAACTTTGCTGCCTTATTTACAATCTGTCTGTTGTCTTGTAATAAAATTCTTCCTCTCCATAGATCAGTCACAGGTATCCTTTTAAATCTTAAATAAGTTTTTTTGTTACTACTCTACTGGCAACTACACAGACCATAAATTTTGTACAAAGAACAGTGAAATTGAAGATCAAATAATCTGCTCTCTCTTACTTCTGGTATATCTAAATACTTGAGAGCAGTTAATTTACCAACTGCAGAAATCTGTTTTTCACAATTCTGTTATCTAAAGAGTCCAATATAAAGGTAGCATCTTGATAATCTTCATTCCAATGAAAGCAGTATCAAGGTGGATTAGTTTTCTGCACAAAAGAAATACTACTTGTTGATTCTCGTTCTCTGGAAAGATGAACACCTCATGACAGAATGAAAGAATTAATCCCCTCCTGAATGTTTTCACATCATGTGCACTGGTCCCTTCAAGAACAGAAATCATTCAGAACCTACCCAGTTCCTAAAGGCATGATATCTTAAATTTGCCACGTTGAGGATTAAGTTCCATTCCTATCAGAGCATCTTCTAAGTCCAACACAAAAGCCTTGCTGTTTGTCAGAGAAGGAATCCCAAACTTCCCTGCCTTTTCGACCATGCCGACACTGGCTTGTTTCTTAAACTCTAGGCAGCTGCTTCAGCTGTTCAGTCTGCCAGAAGTATAATTTGCCCAAATGCAACTTCGTTAACTAGGTTTGTCAAGCCGTTTCTCAAGCATCACATTTATCTTGAAGGCCCATCCTTATCCCTCTACAAATGTTTTTATTTATGCAGAATTCTGGACGTTTCCCCCTCTGATTTCACTCAATATTTTTCACTCTTTCTACCTTCTTATCACCTTCTCACAGACCATATAAATTAATTATTGATTATTTCAGAAAGAAAAAAATTACCTGGAAGGGAAAATTTTACCCATCCATGAAAGCTTAGATAACTACCTAGAAAATTAACACCAAGAAAATATCTCCTAAGATATTTAGCCATTAAAAACTCACAAAAATAAATCCATTATTTAAATAACTATTGCTTTCTTGGTTGTTTAAAATATATAATTTGAATATACAATTATACATTTTTATTTTTTATATTTTGTTAGTATGGATAATGTTACCCACTCTTCCACTGAGTGATTAAACCATGTTGACTGAGAGAAACAATATTTATTATATATAAAACAAATTCAAGTGTTCAAGCAGGATTTCGGGATGCATTTCTTTTAATTCCTGCTTCCAAAGAGACTTCAGAGTTCACTCAACTTCCCAGACACACAGGCTCTGAAGTACACGTTTAGTACTATCTCACACAGAGAAAAAAATAATAAATAAATAATCAAGTTAAATAACAAAGTACCTTCACAGAAACCACATACTATTCTCCTTCAGGATATGTATTCAGTTGCAGATAGAATTAAAAGTAACAAATAATTATATTCATAATGTTAGGATAAGTGAGAAGTACAGTCAAATCACAGAACTCTGTGGATGCAAAGAAAACTTTCTTTAGGAAACAAACTGCCTCACTGCCTCAGAGAGAAGAGCACAGCAATGTGGTGGAGAGCAAGCAGATTTTATATGATAGTTATCAGGGTGGGAATCTTTGACCTGATACAGGGTACTCAGATTAATCAGACTATTCAGGAATTAGATGCCCTTGCCTGAGGTAACTATTACTGGTAGCTAAAGGAGGTAGTGGTTTTCCTAGCAAATAGAAACCTGAATTTTGATATTTCTGGGGAATGCTAAGATTAGGCTTCTGTTTACCCAATAACAATCCTTCTACTCACCTGATCAGATTCGTTCTGTTCAGAACATTTTCACTAGCACTGCCATTTTGGATTCTGCTTTGTACCAGATGTTCCTGCCTTTTGTTGATGATAAGGTACCAAGTTAATCCTCTGGCTGGAAGCTTGAGTAGGGGTTGGGGGTTGGGAGTCTGGACCAGACACTTAAGCAAGCAGGCAATGTTAGAAGACCTGAGGAAATTTGATCAGAAGCATTTGGTTTACTGGCCACAGGTTACTTCACTAATTTTCTCTGAAAAGACAGAAAACAATTGTTATTATGAGAAAGACAGAGGCCAGTGAGCCAAAGATGGTTAGGAGCGAGGAACTATGAGAAAATCTGAGAATCCTACATTGAGGTAAGCCCTTGGAGGCTATCATTTTTAGAGAAGTTCGTGTAAATATTTGATCCTCTTTCCACTTGGCCAGACTGGTTCACATCACAGCAACATTCTTCATTGAGGAAGAGGCCAGTGTCCCCTTTCTCAGTGTTTAGCAACTTCACGGCTTGCTGCTTTTGTAGGATACCAAGGGTAGAGTAGTGAGGAGGTTTTGAAGTAGTTGCATGACTGAGATTGAGTCCTGGATGATATCTATCTGCCAGCTGGGTGGAAATCTGCTGAGACAGATATAAACTGTGACTTAGTCCACCAAAGCCAAACCTGTAATAGTCATGAGTTTTCAAAAAAGACCCCAATTATGGCCAGAAAAATGGTATATTGCTGTTTCCTGTGTGTGACTTGGAGGAGAGTATAGAAATCTCCCTTGATGTATACGGTAAGTTGGGGGAGTAAGGGAATAGGGAGAGCCCAAAGTGAAACCAGAAGAGGGTTCTTTCCAGGGCTATTAGGGTTTCAGAAGTTTGGACTGATAGAAGAGGAGCTCAGGCTGTGGCTCAAACATGAGTTGGGGTAGAGGTAGGTGTTGAGTCCAAGGAAGGAATAGTTCAGAAGACAGTTTTGATAGATGTGTCTTAAGTAAACTCATTAGTTCTTCTTACCTTTCTTGAGAACTGGGGGCAGCAGGAAATGTGGAGGTGCCACTATGCCCCTAAGCCTTTGAAACTAACTAAGGGACTTTAGACATGGATGCTGGGTCATTATCTAATTGTATGAATCTGGGAAGTTCAAATCTGGACAGAATATCATGCATGAGGTGGGAACAGCTTACTTCTACACTCTCAGCCATAGTAGGGAAAGCTTCTACCTATCCGGATGTCTTAGGGTTACTATTGCTATAATGAAACACCAAGACCCAAAGCAAGTGGAAAGGAAAGGGTTTATTTGGTTTATGTTTCCATCTGCATAGTCCACCACTGAAGTAAGGTAAAACAGGAGCTCAAATCGGTGAGGAATCTGAAGCAGGGGCTGATGCAGGGGCCACGGAGGGATGCTGTTTACTGGGTTGCTCATCATGGCTTCTTCATCTGACTTACTTATAAAACTCAGGGCCACAAGCCCAGGGATCACAGCTCTGTCCCATTATTAACAAGTTAAGAAAATGCCCTAAAGACTCGCCTATAGCCTGACTTTAGAGAGACATTTTCTTTATTGAAGCTCCCTCCTCTCAGATAACTTAAGTTGTGTCAAATTGACATAAAACTATCCAGCACAGCTGAGAAAAGTGTCGATCATTGTAACAAGAAATTTATGCCCTTGTTTGGATGCATGTGTGAAATCTGTCTGCCAGTCCTCCCCTCGAAGATTACCCTGAAAATGTTGTGTGTTGTAGTAAGAAGGGTGTCACAAGGCCCCCTGTAGGGAGTGTTGGGTGTAGGTGTAGTATCCCTGGTTAACAGCCTTAAGATTGACCGGAAGGCTGGGGCAGAAGAGGAGAAGTAAAAGGAATCGCTAGAGAGGTCAAGCCTCAATGTTAAATGCTTAAATCCCCAATGTTAAAAGCTGTCAGGAAGCAGCCTGAGCATAAGTGAGACATTACCCATCTGCAGAAGAACCCAGCCCTGAGGGCCTGCAATGACTCCCACAGTCTGGAGAGCCTGCTATTGGGGACTCAGAGTAGCTAGGGGTCGAACTTGGAGGAACCAAGAGGAGAAAAGAAGGATGGTAGGGATATTGGCTGACCTCTTCAGCAGTCTTGTCGGCAAAGTTATTTCCCAAAGCTGTATTTAGGAGCTTGGTGACCCTGACAGTGAGCAAGTGTTACCTGCTGAGGAAGGTAAGAGGCTTCTAGCAGCTTTTGTATTAGAGGACCTTTGGATATATATGTACACTCCATCAATCCATAGTGAGGAATCCTTTATCCTGAGAACAGGGAGCATGGTAGTGAAGAATATGGCATGTGTATTTAGAATCTATTTATATCATGGTTATTTTTGTCTCATGCTAAGATGAAGGCTCTAGTGAGGGCTAGCAGCTCTGCTTTGTGAGAAGTATGTCCGGTAGTACAGTGGAAATATCTACAGTGTGGTCAGAGGAGAGTAAGGCATCATTTTCTTAGTCAGAGCCCATGTTTCTGAGAGATGAGGTTTCATTAACAAACCAAGAGATGTCGGTATGTAACAGAGTGGAAATAGAGGGGTGGGATTTTTTCTAGGAAAGGGTTTCAAGTGACACTGGGCAGGAATGGGTAGCTATAGTGGCCTTGGAAAGGAGTGAAGCAGTGTTAAAAAGAGGGCAGATAGCAAGTGAGATATTGGAATTTTTAAGAAAGGTGAAAAGAAATCCTTGAAGCTTTGAAGGGGACAGAGAGTGTGGTGATATATTGTGTGCCCTAATAAACTTTGGCTGAAGATCAGAGAACAGACTAAGAGACGAAATTAAACAGAGAGCCAGACAGTGGTGGCACACGCTTTTAATCTTAGCACTCCAGAGGGGAGGCAGAGATCTGTCTGGATCTCTTTGAGTTTAAAGCCACCATGGACTACATGAGATTGATTCAGCCTAGGAGAGAAAACAGAGGCAGGCAGTGGTGGCACACACCTTTAATCCCAGTACTGGGAAGCACACATACATGCCTTTAATCCCAGGAAGTGATGGCTGGGTGGAGAAAGGTATATAACACAGGAAGAGACAGGAACTCACGGCTTTTCAGCAGAAGCAGTTCTTTCATCTAGAGGCTTTTTCATCTGAAGCCTTTTCGGCTGAGGAAGCTCATTCGGCTAGAAGCCTTTCAGCTAGAAGCTTTTCAGGCTGAGGAGTCCTGGAGGTGAGATATGGCCGTAGCTTATTTCTTTGTCCCTCTGATCTTTCAGCATTTATACCAATATCTGGTACTGGATTTTTTTTAATTAAAAGACCAATTAAAGATTCATGTTACAGTAGAGGTCTTGAGTGATAGGAGATTCTTGAGCCAGTGTGTTAAGAGTACAGAGAGAGACACCAATGATGAGCTAAGCGGCCTCCTGGGCTAATAGAGGTGTCGTTGTGAGCACCCATATGTAAGATTGCCTTCCCCTAACAGTTGTCCAGTTCTCTGGAAAGACACACAACAGGGACAAAGGTGGATATCCTCAGTTGTCCCCAAACTCCCAGGGCCATTCCCCATTTTTCAGTAATATAAAGGATAATGGGTTGTAGCAGGTTTCCTCCAACCATCAGCCCCAAAATCATGACATGGAGACTTACTATTAGCTATGAAAGCTAAGCCTTAGCTTTGGTGCCTTTCTTGCTAGCTCTTATAACTTAATTTAACCTATTTCTTTTCATCTACCACTTTCCTTGGGGCTTTTTACCTTTTATTCTATATGTCCTACTCCATGTCTGTCTGACAGCTGCCTTGCTGGCTAGGCCTAGGCATCTCCCTATTTTTCTATCCTGTTCTCTTCTCTCTCCTCCTCCTGAGCTAGATTCCTCCTTCTATTTGTTCTCGCTGCACCCCAGCTCTACCTATTCCTCTACTACCTAGCTATTGGCCACTCAGCTTTTTACTAAACCAATTAGGTACCTTAGGCAGGCAAAGCAACACATCTTTACATAGTTAAACAGATACAGCATAAACAAATGTAACACAACTGTACATAGTTAAAGTACTATTCCTCAACAAAGAGTTCCTCAAGGTCTGGGAGAGCCAGAGAAGAGCCTAGAGGACCAGATCTCAGAGGTGAGAGGAAGTGGATGTGATCAAAATTTGGAATCCAGGTTTTGAGGGACCCCATCAGGCCATGGAAGAAGAGAATCTGTTCCTTGGTGGTTGAAGGTTTGAGGGATTACAGGCACTTTCTGCTATAAAGAATGAGATCAAGGCTGTTAGGGGATAACAGACAGCCTAGATGCTGGGCCTGTAGAACAGAGAGTTGAACTTTACAAGGGGAGGAGACTGTGTATCATTTGCTTCCTAGACAGTTAAAGTTTTGAGGGATGTGGTATGACAGTGAGTGAGAGGCCACAGAGTGGGAAGTCTTCTACATACTGGATTAAGAACCTGGGAGACCAGTCAAAAAAAGGAAATCAGCAGCCAGAGTCTGGCTAAACAAATGGGGGCCATTTAGGGAATTCTTGAGAGAGGACAGTCCAAGAAAGCGGAGATGCTGTTCTGCTTGGGGTCCTCCCAGGTGAACTCAAAGAGGTCATGAGAATCTGGGTGTAAAGAAATAGTGAAGAAAGTGTCTTTATGGTCTAAAATGGTAAAGTGAAGATGTAGAAGTATTAACGTGAGAAATTAGTGTAATGGTTAGGCACCATCATGTAGATAAGAAGGATTGCTCTGTTAATAATCCCAAGGTCTTGGGCCAGGCAGTAGGAGGCATCAGACTTTAGGACAGGCAAGATAGGGTTGTTATAGGGAGAGTCAACAGGCTTGAGCATATCTTTATTAAGAAGTAATTGCATGATAGGTTTTAGGACTAGTCTATGCTTTAAAGAGATATGGTATGGAGAGCAACAGGGGTAAGAAGTAAGTCTTGAAGAAAGATCTTAATGGTGGGATAACAGGAAGCAACTGAAGGAGATGAAGTGTCCCATAATTTTGGGTCAAGCAGGGAGTTGGGAAGTGAATAAGGTGAAGCATTAGTGTTAGCTGGTGGATAAGGAGGCTCTTCAGACGCCAGAAGGAAAGAGAAAATTCCAGAAGGAGTTAGATGAAAAGACAAGGAAAAGTGTAATTTTAATATAATAATAATAATAATAATAATAATAAATAATACCCCTGCCTAAAAATAAGGAAGGAGTGAGTGATCAGATGGCCCCAAGAGGAAAAGAGGAGAGGACCTATAGCCCTGAGGTGAATAGTCATCACAGAGATAAGACAAGGGTGAGGTCTACTGGAGTAAGTAGGAAGTATAGACCAAGTATCCCCCAAAACTATTAAAATTACAGAGACTTACCTACTACCTGGATAGTTACTCTGGGATCCTCATTGGTGATGGTTTTGTTGGTTACCAACATCCCAGGACAGTGTCAATCATCTGCCACCAGATCCAGAAATTCTGAAAGACTTTCCTGTGGAGGAGAAACTTGGGGGACTGACTCACTTGGGTGAGGCAAAGAGAAGCAGTCAACCCTCAGTGTCCTGCTTGTCTGCAACTTGGGCAAGGTTCTAGCAGAAGGCAAGGTGAAGGGCAGTGTTTTGCCAACTGATAAGTGTTACCACGCTTGAAGCAAGCTCATGGTGGAGTCAGTTGGTACCTCATCTCCTTTGGAGGTGGCTCAGGATTGCTGCCAGAAGCTGGTATTTCTGTCTATCACGGGAAAGGACAGAGATGTCCTCCCATTAAACACCTTAAATGCTATGTTTGGCAGATCTTTCTGAGGGGTTTAAGGGCCATCATCTGGTAAGTTTGATCACTAAAATGTATAACATTTGAATTCAAGATCCTTTAGTATCAACATAAACTTTAAACCATAAATACATTACACAGAAGAACTGAGAACCTTTTTTCTTGATCCTTTTATACTGGACCTTTACAAAATATCGCAATTTCTTATATGATGTGCTTTTCTAAATAACTAATGCTTGGCAAAGTTAGCAAAGACACAGTTTAACATTTATCTTTGAGCCAGTTTCTGTTAGGCTGACTAGACCATTACAACCTAAAAACATCAATCCTTCCCCAAAATAACTTAGAGCCCTGATGTTGCCTTCTTAGTCTAAGGAAAATACAATAAAATAATCTTGGATGCCTGATGTTGCTTCCTTAGTCTAATAAAAATAATCTATTTTCCCAAATGAGAGTTGAATCCAAGTTACCTATATAATAGGCTGTAGCAAATGAAGATTATCTATACATAAAAATTTTAACTATTAATCCTTATTGTTAGAATGTTACAAGTTATAAGCTAACATTTCTGTTGTTGAATTTCTTGAGATTTTGCAGAATTTTAAACCACATACTCTATGGTCCTACAAATCCTGACATAATAAAATTTATATTTCTGTAAAAGCTTCAGAGGGATCCATGACAATTAATAGGGATACAGTTTAACAAACAAAAACCTAGAAAAAAGAGGGTTGGTATTCAGAGAGATATTAACAACTCTGCATACGTTTAGCCATTTTAATTTTATACAGAAACTTCTCTTGAATATTTTTACAAGGACAAATAATTTTAACGATTTACAGTAAAAAGAGTGAAGATTAAGTCCATTAGAGAAAAGTGAAAATTTCAAGCCTTTGTGTAAAATGAAGTATGACTTCAAGTTTTAGAAGCTTAACAAAAACCAGCTGCATGAAAATCAGCATTTGAGGTACTCTAAAACAGTAGTATTAGTGGGAAAAACAAAAAATAAAAAAGTAAGAAAGGGATGAGACAAGAAAATGAAACATGAGCAGGAACTCCTGTGGTGGTTTATTGTGTACCCTAGTAAGATCAGAGAACAGAACAAGCCACTAGATTAAACATAGAGGCCAGACAGTGGTGGCACACACTTTAATCCTAGTCTAATCCTAGCACTTGGTGGGGTGGGGAGGCGGGAGCAGAGATCCATCTGGATCTCTATGTTTAAAGCCACCCTGGGCTACATGAAATTGACTCAGTCTTGGGGGGAAAACAGAGGCAGGCAGTTGTGGCACATACCTTTAATCACAGCACCTGAGGTCTGATGCCATTGCTTGGGAAATCACATGCTTTTAATCCTAGCACTAAGAAGGAAGGGATATGGTAGGCAGAGAAAGGGATATATGGTATGAAGAGACAGGAACTAAAGCCTTTTAGACTGAGGAAGCTCTTTTGGCTGAAGCCCTTTCCACTGGAGCTTTCTCAGGCAGAGGTGTCCTAGAGGTAAGACGTTGCTTGCTGCTTTGTCTCTCTGATCTTTCAGCATTTACCCCAATATCAGGCTCCTGGTTTTTATTATAACACCATTTAAAATTCGAGTTACAACCCCCAGATTCATTTTGTAGAAATAGGAACTTGAAGTAAGAAACAAACACAAACCTGACAAGTAAGGAGACCCAGAATGCAACCGAAAGCAACTCAAAATGAGAAAAAAACAAAAATAAAACAGAAAAGAGACAAGCAGCAATAGCAATCTGCGACCCCAATCCCCAGATCTTAAATGGTTTAATTCAGATGTTACCCCACCCAAGCCAGATTCAGAATGAAATGTGAAGCAAACACATAAGAGATGTAGACTTCAGAAACTCCAGATAACCAATGTTAGGAAAATATTATTCCATTCATATAACATACCTGTTGACATGAAATAGTAGCATGTCAAGGAAGGATTTACACAAAGTGTATATATTTTAAGTGATCAGCATAATCTCAGACTTCCCACGTTAGT
>CABHPQ010139645.1:30444-50412 GCA_902168405.1 Peromyscus aztecus | reverse complement strand
GCTCCCGGTGCTGCTGCTGCTGCTGCTGTCCTAGAGGTTCGACCTTTGTTTCCGCAGTGTCCGCCGGCCGCGCCTCTGTCGGCCGCGCTCGCTGCGGCCCCGTCCTTCTCGGCCGGCTCGTTTACACTCATTTGTCGCGGCCCCTTCCAAGTTACCAGGCGCTCTCTCTAAGCTGTGCCCTCGCCCCTCCGAACGCCCACCGGCCGGCTCGGCCCTCTCGACTTCCCTCGGACTGGCGCTGCTTTTTCCTTCAGTGCAAAAGCTGTTCCAGGGCACTGTTATTTTCATGACGCACACCCCCCTTCGTGAAAGCACGGTTTCTAAATCTCTTCAAGTAACTGTCTGTCGGTGATCAGGAGGTCCCGAGACTGAACTAAAAAGGAGCATTGAGACTGAGGAGGAATTGTCTTTTTGCCTGGGGAAGCTGTGCGGGCGCTGTTTGTTTATTTATTTATTTATTTATTTTTCCCCCTGTACTACTTTCCCTTTGCCTGCCTCGGTCTTGGCCTACCTGAGCCCGTTCCAAGTTCCTAGCTTGCCACCTGTGTTAGCAAAAGGGAAAAGAAACTGATTAAGCATCTATTTAGGACCTACTAAAATCAGATTTCCCTATTTTTTTTTTTCCCTGCACAGGCTGATGAATGAACTTTGCTATAGTTTGAGTGAGTGTGTGCAGGTGCATGTGTGTATGTAAGATGTGACTTCCTGGGGAGATAGATCTGATAGAACATCAGATAGAACACCAACACTTTTACGGAAGCTTATCCTAGTGAGTCAGTGAATTTACTGGGGTTGCTACTTAGGACCATGAGCAGTTAAAGGCAGCTGTACCTCAAAAAAAAAAAAAAAAAAAAAAAAAAAACAAAAAAAAACCACCCAGGCGTGGGTAAGGACAGTGGACTATTGACCTCCACCGTTGGGCCAGTTGGAGTTGTTATTGCTTCTCTAACCTTGGGGAGGGTATTGTGAATCTTGTTTGTTTTAGAAACGACTTGAAATTTCTGAGTGCTTACCTTCTGAATCTTAACAGCTAGTGTGCTCTTGCACGATGTGCTTGTGGAGACCAGGGGACAACTGTGGGTAGCCTCCTGCCTCAAGTGCCAAACAACCTCATCCCCTTTGTGAAGACAGGGGTCTCTGAACAGCCTTGGCATGCTGAGCAGGCCGAGAATGGCTGGTGAGCAAGCGCCATCCTTCCGCCCTTCTCAGCAATGTGATTACGAGTTCACACCACCAAAACTCATCTCTGTGTGCGAGTTCTAGGTGTGGTGGGTGATGCGTTGTTTGTGCTCTAACAAATAAAGCTTGCCTCAAGATCGGAGGGTGGAGCTAGCCACTAGTTAACCATAGAGGTCTGGAGGTCTGTACAGACAGGAGACAGGAAGTGATATGACTGGGCAGAGACAGGAGCTCAGCCCTTTTCCGTCTGAGGAGTTGTGGAGATAAGAAGTGACTATGGCTGCTCCTTTACTTCTCTGCTCTTTCAGCATTTACCCCAATATCTGACTCCGGGTTTTTAGTATTAAGACCAATTAGGATCATGCTACATCTAGCGGTTTGATGTATAGCAGTTTCCTCTCAAGTTAAAACCTTCCTCTTTAAAACATAAGATATGAAATGGAGGTGAAAAAGGATGTTTTAGGGCAGGATGTTCAAAGGGAAGGGAAAACATTCTATTCTACAGGGAAACTCCTTAAGACAGGAAGTAGACAACTCAAAATAGCTTCAGAAAGTCCCTGAAACTGACCAGATTCACTAGGCCCCTCCCTCTCCAAGCTTATATAAGCAATAAGAACTGCTTAGGGTCATTCTCAGACAAGCCAAGGTACAAAGAAGACTATCAGACAGTCCAGCACTCTAAGACCAACCAAGCAGCCTGGAAGAGGGTCAGACGCACTCAGCTGCCACCCTGGAAAGGACTCTACAACCTGGTGAGCTGCTGCAGAGCGTGTGCTGTGCTCCAGGTTTCAAGCTTTTGTGAGCTGTCTGTCACCCATGCTGAGATGGGATTTGATGGTACAGCTGTGTTTACATCATTTCTGTGCCTATAAAAAGTCCCTACCCATATTCCTGTAAGCAACCCTAATAAAACTCACTGGCTCACCACGTTGGACTTCGGTCAGATCTGTACTATGGTCTGTTGTTGATCCCTTTTTGGAGCAAGTCTGTCACATAATAGTATTGAACTCAGGTTCTTGTGCTTGCAAGGCACTTTTTTCCAACTAGGCCATATCTCTAGATGCTTTTTTGTTTGTTTGTTTTGAGATAGTGTTTTCACTGAGTATCTCTGTAGCTAAATGTTTTCCTGTGTTCCACCTGGTCCGAAGCCACTCAGACCCAAGTAAACACACAGAGACTTATATTAATTAAAACTGCTTGGCCATTAGCTCAATCTTACTACTGACTAGCTCTTACATTTAAACTCAGCCCGTTTCTGTTAATCTATATGTTACCACGTGTTCTGTGGCTTTACCTGTGTGCCATTACATGCTGCTCCTTGGATGGCAGGCTGGCGTCTCCTGACTCAGCCTTCCCTTCTCAGAATTCTCTTTTTCTGCTTATCCTGCCTATACTTCCTGCCTGGCTACTGGCCAATCAGCATTTTATTAATATAAAATCTCAGGCTGGGCTCAGTCTCTGAGCAGCCACTACTTCAGTTTCCCAAGTGCTGGGTATGCTGGTATATTAGGGTTCTCTAGAGGAACATATCTTAAAGAATGAATCTCTATATCTATATCTATATCTATATCTATATATCTATACCTATACCTATACCTATATCTATATCTATATATACACACACACATATATATGTATGTATATAATGGATTTATTAGAATGGCCTACAGGCTGTGGTCCAGCTAGTCCATCAATAGCTATCTACCAATGGAAGGTCCAAGACAAGAATCCAGTATCTGTTCAATCTATGAGGCTGGATGTCTCAGCTGGTCTCCAGCATATGCCAGAATCCTGAAGAAGTAAGCTCTAATGCCAGTGAAGGAATGGACTTACAGAACAAGAACGAATAGACACAGAGAGCAAGCTTCCTTCTTCCATGTCACTGGAAGATGTGGCCCAGATTAAAGGTGGATCTTCCACCTCAAAAGATCCAGATTAAAAGTGGGTATCCCCATTCAAATGATTTAATTAAGAAAATTCCCCTCACAGATGTACTCAGCAGCTTGGGTTTTAGTTAATTCCAGATCTAGTCAAGTTGATAACCAAGAATAGCCATTACAGTCCACTCCTTATCAACTTGACACACAATCATATCTCCTTAAGTCACGCTTAATTTCTAAGTGAAAACAATAACCAGGCCATAGTTACATCTAACATGACAAAACTGTCCCCTGGACACTTGCAAATGCATTATATATTTAAGTCAGATCATAGTTACACCTAACATGATATAACTATCCCTCATACAACTGCAAACACATTATAAATTTTAGAATAGATGACATTGTCCCTTGAGGGACAGTCTTTTAGAATCTCAAACTTAAATACAATAACTTCTGATACTCTCTTAATTGATGTTATATCACATTATAAAGAAATTAAGGAAAGAAAACACAGATATATGTACAAACACATGTTTAACAAAATATGACAGAAACATTCATGTCAATTATGATCCTTGTTTCTGCAACTGGTCACATGGCTTTAGCTGGTATTTATAACCTTCCTCTACTACCTATTCTGTATTTCCTCCACCCTCAGCAAGTACCTCAGCAGATGTTGGCTGTTGTGGAATAGTCTTTTTGTACACTGTGAAATTGTGTTGCTCTCATTGGTTTAATAAAGAGCTAAATGGTCAATAGCTAGGCAGAAGAGGTTTGGCAGGACTTGTAGACACGGAGAGAGCTCTGGGATAAAGAAAGGCAGAGTACCAGGAAACAAAGGAAGAAGCAAGATGAACATGCTGTACTGAGGAAAGTTACCAAGCCACATGGTAAAATATAGATAAGAAATACGGGTTAATTTAAATTGTAAGATCTAGTTTTTAACAAGCCTGAGCTATTGGCCAATCATTTATAATTAATAATAAGTCTCTGTGTGGTTATTTGGGAGCTGGCTAGGCAGGACAGAAAAATCAACCCACACTTGGCTCTTTTCCTGGAGGAGTGACTCATACCTTCATTCCTGAAGGGTCTATGTCCTTTGTCATCCTGCCTGGATTAGGTTGTAGATTCCAATTTGACTTTAATCACTAGACATAGTAGCACTAAGAGGTGCCCTAAAGGATCCCCTATATTGCAGACATAATCTTTCTTTTTTTCTTTTTTCTTTTTTTCCGAGACAGGGTTTCTCTGTGTAGCTTTGCGCCTTTTCCTGGAACTCACTTAGTAGCCCAGGCTGGCCTCGAACTCACAGAGATCCGCCTGCCTCTGCCTCCCAAGTGCTGGGATTAAAGGCGTGCACCACCACCACCCGGCGGACATAATCTTTCTTGAAGCAATCAAATTTCTCTTCGGTAATCTGGATCAATCATCCCTCCTAACACTTTTATTCCTTTCTTAGCCTCTTGGCTTAATGGTATCAGAAGCCCAAAGTGTCCAGGGGGAAGTCTGAGCTTCCAGTTCAATAATGTTTGTTGTGGCTCCTGGTAGGAGCACTTCCTCCTGTGGGATCAAAATTTCTAGGCTAGCAGAACTTAAAGTCATGGGAACAGAAAGAAAATTTTCCTAGTAGTCACTAAATGTGATAGTGAGTGAAATTATTCTCTTTTCCACCCCTTGATTCCTGAACCCATGGATCCTGGCTATGGGAGAAACCACACCATATGTGGTCGTTTAAATGTAATTGGCCCTCATAATCTTATAAGGAGTGAAACTATTAGGAGGTGTGGCTTTGCTGGAGTAGGTGTGACCTTGTTGGAGGAAGTATGTCATTGTGAGGGTGGGCTTTGAGGTCTTCTTTGTTCAAGTTATGCTCAGTGTGACAGTCAGACTCCTTCCTGTTGCCTGCAGATCAAGATGTAGAACTCTCAGCTTTTTCAGCACCATGTCTGCCTGCATGCTGCCTTGCTTTTTGCCATGATGGACTAAACCTCTGAACTGTAAGTGAGTCTCCATTAAATGTTTTCCTTTATAAGAATTGCCACGGTCATGGTGTCTCTTTGTAGCAATAGAAACCCTAAGACAGAAGTTGGTACCAGAAATGGGGTATTGCTGTGATAGGCCTGACCGTGTTTTTGTTTGGAGGAATTTGGACTTTGGTGCTTTGGGTTAGAAAATCAGTGAAATGCTTTAAACACTGCATAATAGGCCATACTAGTAGAAGCATGGAAGATGTGAGCTGTGGGGGGCTGGCTCAAGAGGTTTCAGAGGGGAAGACTTTTAGTATGTTGCCTAGAGATCATTCTTGTAATATTTTGGTGAAGAATGTGGTTGCTTTTTGACCTTGTCTGAAGAGTATGCCTGAGGCTAAAGTGAAGAGATTTTGGATTAACTCCATTGGCAGAGGAAATCTCAAAACAGCCTAGTATAGACTCTGTCATGTGGTTACTAGTGTTAAGTCTAATGAAGATATATAGAAGCAAGCTGAACAAGGAGAAATACAAAATGAACAATTTGAGGAGAAAAGGAGCACCAGGAAGTGGAATGAAGCTAAGTCTTGTGTTCAAGGAGATAAACAGATTAAGAAATGGAATAAAGGGAGTGATGACCTCAGGCAAGATCCCACCCAGCTAAGTTTCCAACTTGAAAAGGAATTAAAGAACAGTTTAGTGGCAGGTATGGTGGTGCACGCCTTTAATCCCAGCACTCCAGAGGCAGAGGCAGGTGGATCTCTTAGTTTGAGGCCAAACTGGTCTCCAGATCCAGTTTCAGGACAGCCAAACTTAGGCAGTGAAGGAAACCATTGAAAACAGAAAACTGATCAAGATGTAATTGAATGAGGGAGTCATGTTCCAGCCCCAACAAGCAGCAGATCTTGACAGTTTCGGTCACATGATTCTGGCTTTAGAGTCAAGGATATGAGAAAGGAGTTATGGAATATTTCTCCATGACTAAGGAAAGCTGCTGAGGCCAGGCATGTGTCAAGGGTGTCCCTGCATGGAGGCCCAGAGAGGCCATTGTGTGAAGCTGTGAAGGAGAAGCCTGTATTGCCTTGGAGACCCCAAGATGTTAGAGATGCCAGAGTCATGGGATACCTGCTGAAGAGAGCTACTACCAGGGAGTGAAACCAGCCAGAGAGAAAGAAGTGTGTTGCAGTCAACAAAGCTAAAAGGAGTTGGAGATCTGAAGAGTGTTTTGACATCAGACATGGAGATGCAGAGTTTGGGGTTTGCCTAGCTGGTTTTCAGTCTTGCTTTGGTTCAGTATTTCCTTACTGTGCTCCCTTCCCTATGTTTTGGAATGGTAATGTATATCCTGTGCCATTATATATTGGAAGTATGTGATCTGCTTTTTGATTTTGATTTTACAGAGGATTACAGTTAAGAGATTGCATGAGTCTCAGAAGAGACTTTGGATTTTTAAACATTGTTAAGACTGATAGACTATGGGGACTTTTGAAGTTGGACTAAATGCATTTTGTATTATGATATTGTTATAAGCTTATGGGGGCCAGGGAGTAGAATGTGGTAGTTTGAATGTAATTGACCCTCATAAGCTCATAGGGCGTGGCATTATTAGGAGGTATAGCTTTGTTGGAGTAGGTGTGGCCTTACTGGAGAAAGTATGTCATTGTAGGGGTGGGCTTTGAGGTCTTCTTTGCTCAAACTTCACTCAGTGTGACAGCCAGACTCCTTCCTGTTGTCTGCAGATCAAGATGTAGAACTCTCAGCTTCTCTGGAACCATGTCTGTTTGCATGCTGCCTTGCTTTCTGCCATGAGGATAATGGACTAAACCTCTGAACTGTGAGTCTCCATTAAATGTTTTCCTTTATAAGAGTTGCCATGGTCATGGTGTCTCTTCACAGCAATAGGAACCCTAACTAAGACACCATTTATTAGATGTATTTTTAAATACCAGATATATTCAAAGCATATGCCTCTTTCTGGAGAACTCTGCCCCAGCCCTCCAGGCCATTGCCACCTAATTGGCACTGGTAACTGTGTCTTTAAAAGGCCATTCCATCATTTTATCAGACAAGCTGCTTCAGGATGGTGGGGAATGTGTAAGACCAGGATTCCAAAGATCATGGGCCCACTGTCGTACTTCTCTGGGTGAAGTGAGTTCCTTGGTCAGAAGCAATACTGTGTGGAATACCATGGCAGTGGATAAGGCATTCTGTAAGTCCATGGATAGTGGATTTGGCAGAAGCCTTATGTACAGGAAAGGCAAATCCATAACTAGAGTAAGTATTTATTCCAGTAAGGACAAAGCATTGTCCTTTCCATGAAGAAAGTAGTCTAATGTAATCAATCTGCCACCAGATTACTGAATGGCCACCCAAGGGAATGGTGCCATATCTGGTACTCAGCGTTGATCTCAGCTATTGGCAGATCTGGCACTCAGCAGCAGCGGTAGCCAGGTCAGCCTTGGTGACTAGAAGTCTATGTTGTCTAGCCCATGCATAACCTCCGTTTCTGCCACCATGGCCACTTTGTTCATGGCCACTGGGCAATGACAGGGATGGCTGGGAAAAGAGGCTGACTGTCCACACAATAGCTCAACCTGTCTACTTGATTATTGAACTTTTCCGCTGAAGTCACCTTTTGATATGCATTTACACAAGGCACAAATATCTTCATATCCTTTGCCCATTTGGAAAGACCTAGTCACATACCTCTTCCCCAGATGTCTTTCTCACCAACTTTCCAATCATTCTCTGTCCAAGTCCCTGACCATCCAGCCAATCCATTGGCTACAGCCCATGAGTCAGCGAACAATCGCATACCTGGCCATTTTTCCTTCCAAACAAATTTATGACCATGTGTACTGCCTGAAGTTCTGCCCACAGTGAAGATTTCCCTTTGCCATTGTCTTTCAGGGTTGTCCCAGAAAGAGGTTGTAATGCTGCAGCTGTTCACTTCTGGGTGTTGCCTGCATATAGTGCAGAGCCATCAGTAAACCAGGACATAGTCTTCTCTTCCTCAGTCAATCAATCACAAGGCACACCCCATGAGGCTATAGGTGCATGTTGGGCAGCAGATGGCATTGTAACAGGAGTAAAAACCCTAGGCATTTGGGCAACTTCTTCATGTAACTTGCTTGTGCATTCTGGACTTGTTTGGGCCCAATCACGTCTAAACCACTTCCATTTGATAATAGATTACTGCTGTGCACATCCTACTTTGTGGCTTGGTGGATCAGATAACACCCAGCTCATGATAGGCAGCTCAGCTCTTATGGTAACTTGGTGGCACATTGTCAAATGTTCAGTTTCCACTAAGGCCCAATAGCAGGCTAAGAGCTGTTTCTCAAAGGGAGAACAGTAGTCTGAGGATGATGGTAGAGCATTGATCCAAAATCCCAAAGGTCCATTCTGTGGTTTACCTAGAAGGGACTGCCAAAGAGCAACCAAACAGCAACCCGCTATCAGCCACTGACACCTCAGGTACCATAAGATCTGCTGGATCATATGGTCCAAGTGGTGGAGCAGCCTGCAAAGCAGCCTGGACCTGTTGAAGAGCCTTCTCCTGTTCCAGGCCCCACACAAAGCTAGCAACTTTCTGAGTCACTTGGTATATGGACTGGAGTAATACACTCAAGTGAAGAATGTGCTGTCTCCAGAATCCAGATAGGCCCACTAAATGTAGTGGGTCTTCCTCTGTCCCACCAGCCAGCTCCCAAATACCTACATTGGGACTTACTATTAATTATGAAAGCCCAGCTGATAGCTTAGGCTTGTTTCTAACTAGCTCTTATAACTTAACCCATTTCTATAAATTTACTTTCTGCCTCATGGTTTTATTAATACCTCATCTCTATATTGCCCATCCTGCTTGCTCTGTTGCTTCAGGCTGCAAGGATATGAAATAGAGATTCAGCTGTATATGATAAACCTATACCTTGAAGGATCAAGGAATCCCTCTAGAGGAGAAGTCAAATATCAAGGAATATTTGATGTTATTCGGCTTTTAACATATCAGCTGTTTCCTACTATCAATTTCTGGTGAGCCCATAACTCCTAGGCCATAATGGAAAACAGTATAAGCCTCTCAGACTTACTGCTGATCTGTACTAGGTAACACCCCTACGGAGACAATGCCTGTCTTTCTAGGCCTAGGCACATGTGTAAATGCATAGCTTTATTTCTTGTGTAAGTGAAACTCAGAGCATCCTTTCTTTCACAGACCTAGTGGCATCCCAGAGCTATTGACTCAGAACAAAGGGTTTTTTTTTTTTTTTTTTTGCATAACCAGGTGGAGTGAAGACAGGGGCAGAATTCCTGAGTCTGGGTTAGGGTAAGAGTGGCTTGGCCTGAGGAAAAGCAGCAAGGAAAAGTTTCTGCAGATTGTAGGTGGATTTGAATTAGGTCAAGAGAGTAGAAGAGGAAGGAAAGATGGGAGATGGAGGAATGGAGAATGAAGATGAGATCAATAGCAGAAGAGCTTAGTCAGGGCTATGAGAGGACAGGAAGAGAAGGGACAGAGAGGAGCTGAGTGTGAGGATGGAACTGAAGCTGTGTAGATAGAATTTTGTCTTAGAGAAATAAGGCAAATGGGCATAAGAGCATGGTGTACTTAGATTCTTTTCCCTCAGATTACTCCACGATGGCTATAGCATCTTCCCCAGGACTCTGGGAGAAATCTTTTCAGGCCAGTCCCCTGGGAAAACTTTGATACTCTGTGTTTTCTGGTGTCTCTGCTTTCTTCTTCTTCCCAGCATCCTCTCTGCCCAAAAATCCTACCTAGCTATTGGCCCTTCAGCTTTTTATTAAACCAATCAGAATGACACATCATCACAGTGTACAAAAGATTATTCCACAACATTTCTCCCTTTTTGTCTAAATACAAAGGAAAAGTTTTAACTCTAACATAGTGAAACTATGAACAATAAGAACAATTATCAGGTATTGTCTAAATAGAAAGGAAAGGTATTCACTTTAACATATGAAACTATATACAATAAGAATAATTATCAAGAGTTATATTCACAATGTCCAGTCCATTTACATTTAGCAAATTCAGAGAAAATACTCCACTAACTATCATCTCCTGATGAGTCCAGAGTTTTGTAGCTAATTTACATTTTATCATTACTAAGGAAAACTCTAAGTATAACTCTCTAGTCTTAAACCTCATCAAAGACTCAAGAAGGATATAATATTACCTGAGTAAACAGGAAGTGCAGAGCAAGCAATTTCCAAAACTATAGGAAATGACAGAAATAGTTGGCTGCCTGGACAGTCACTTGTCTCCTCTGTAATGTTGGGGCATCCATCTTTGACCTACAGGCCTAGAATATCTGGCAGACTTTTCTGTGAAGCAGAAATTTTTGAAGGACTGTCCTATCCTGTCTTGGCAAAGTTTGGCAATCACTCTTTTGTGTCCTGCTTATCCAGTTTGGACAGTATACTGTCAACAGTCAAGGCAAGGGCAGCTTTTTGCCCAAATGGCTAGCTTTTGCCACAAAGAAAGTAAACTCCAATTGAAGATTCTTTGTTGCCCATCATACTTTTTTTGAAGTAAATTGGTATTTCCAGGAGCAGATGTGTCTCACTGTCATAAAAAGCATTATATTATTGAAACATTTTAAGTGCCATATTCTTTAGGTCTTTGAAGTGTTTGAAGATCACTTATCTATTTAAAATGTACCTCTGTTTGACCTTGAAAACATACCTAATATGACTGTAAGTTTGATTGTTATAGATGACTAACTATTAACCTGTATTTCTTTATAAATAGCTTTCAAGGACTAAAACTTTACATTACACTTTAAAATGAGCTGCATAGGTACAATATCTTTTTTTTTTTTTTTTTTTTTGGTTTTTCAAGACAGGGTTTCTCTATGTAACTTTGGAGCCTTTCCTGGAACTCGCTTTGTAGACCAGGCTGGCCTCGAACCCACAGAGATCCGCTTGTGTCTGCCTCCTGAGTGCTGGGATTAAAGGCATGCACCACCACCGCCCAGCTAGGTACAATATCTTAAACATGAATAGAAACATATATACCACATAACAAAAATAACCTTAAATTTGTATCAATATACAAAAATCCATACCAATGTAAAATATTTGACACTAGTGGTTGTTCAAAAGTAGACTCAACAATCCACCCTTTTATTCCATCATTTCTATAATATATACCCCTTTTTCCCTTCAGAAAGAGATCCCTGAATCTAATCTCCTTTGTTTAGCTTTCTCCCTGACCATGGCCAATAACAATTTGTAACCACCACCCCTCAAACAATGACAAACATCCATAACCCACCAAATGACCAAAAACCACCACCCCAACTCTTGGGAATGTGGGCATTGTGTTCTCTAGACTGCTTCCTGTTGTCTGGGGGTACTGGCATCTTTGGGGGACCCTGAGAAAATTGGGATGTCCTGGGAAAGCTAGCCATAACATTTGTTGTTCAGTCTCTGTACAATGAGAAAGCACAAGGCTTATCTGCAATCCTGACTAGAATAGTCTGTGAAACTGGACCATCTCAGGCAGCAGCCTTGAAGCTGTTCTAGATGCAGCACTCTGAGGAAACTGCAACAGAGGCATTCTGAGAGGCTGCATCACTTGGGCCACCTGTTTTCAATGGTGTCTGGTCCCCTTGCTCTAAAAACACACAAACTTTCAAAGTAACATACATATCTGTATTAACTGTGCATTGTACACAAGTCAGCCAAAGATGACTTTTTTATGTTTAAGCATATAAAGTATACTTCACCGGTCTTATAGTTTTTCTAGGTTTATTTCTATGTATCCAGCATTTTCAGGTGGTCTCCCTCAATCAAATCTGATCTCTATCAACCTTGAACGAATCCACAGCCTTTTGTTTTCTGTGGAAACAAAAGCATAACCTCTTCCCCCAAATAATGTATTTTTTGACTTTCATTTTGAAGTTAAGATATTTTAAAAATATATAGGTTGGTTTAATTTAGTAGTTTTTATAATCTAGTATCTCTCAGCATCTATTGTTTGTTCATCAGCAATCAAAAAATTTAAGATCAATACCACACCATACAGGAGCCAGACTCCCTTTGTATTTCCTATCTCTATATGGCTTATTCTTTTTTCATTATTTATAAACTATTTACTTTTTTATGGTGGTCTATACTCTTCTTCTTTTCTTTCTTAAGAAACACTGTAACCTATTTAGACTTTTTTTTCTGTCTGAACCTGCTTTACTGTGTGTCTGTAACATTTTCTGTCTTTTTGAGCAAAATTTTAAACTGCCACATAGCTTAGCTCATGGCACACTGCCAGCAGGCAGCGGCTGGGAGATGTGTCTGTACCATGGCCCACATGAGAGACTGTGGGACTCGGAAACTGCATTGGCTCTGTTTTTGTGTGTTTGGAACCTTTTCTTTTCTTTTTTTTTTTTTTAAGCTTTCTCCAGTCTTATGTGGAAATATGTGCCCCACATTGGGCGTCATTTGTATCAAGTCTTTCTCTGTCCCACCAGCCAGCTTCTAAATAACCACATGGAGACTTATTGTTAATTATGAAAACTCAGCTGATATCTTAGGCTTGTTTCCTACTAGCTCTTATAACTTAAATTAACTCATTTCTATTAATTTACTTTCTTTTTTTTTTTTTTTTTTAGTTTTTCGAGACAGGGTTTCTCTGTGGAGCTTTGCGCCTTTCCTGGAGCTCACTTGGTAGCCCAGGCTGGCCTTGAACTCACAGAGATCCGTCTGGCTCTGCCTCCCGAGTGCTGGGATTAAAGGCGTGCGCGCCACCAACGCCTAGCTATTAATTTACTTTCTGCCTTGTGGCTTTATCACATCATTTCCATAACGCCCATCCTACTTGCTCTGAATCTTCTGGAGTCTCTGCCTTCTTCTTCCCACCATCCCCTCTGCCCAAAATTCCTGCCTAGCTATTGGCCATTCAACTTTTTATCAAACCAATCAGAGTGTCACACCTTCACAGTGTATAAAAAAGATTATTCCACAACAACTAAACATTGTACTTCGTTTCTGTGGTGGAAGGGACCAAGTGCAATAACTTATCTGTCTCATTAGAAGGAATATCTCTGCATGCCCCACACCAGTGGGCTCTTAAGAATTTCACTAAGGTAGAAGGTCTTTCATTTTTGACTGGATTTATTCATCATCCTCTGATGTACATATGTGTTACTAACCAGTCAAAAGTGGTTACAACCTCCTGCTCACTTGGTCCAATCAGCATATCATCAATATAGTGCACTAATGTGATATTTTGTAAAAGAGACAGATGATTAAGATCCCTTCTAACTAAGTTATGACATGGGGCTGGTGAGTTAATTTATCCTCGAGTTACAGTATACCTGTAAAGGTATACTGCTGGCCTTGCCAACTGAAAACAGATTTCCTCTGGTAGTCTTTATGGACAGGTACAAAGAAAAAGGCATTTGCTATAGCAATAGCTCTATACAACATACCAGGCCATGTATCAGGAGATGTGTTAATTTACTGAAGTAAGGACACCGCATCTGCTACAGTTGGAGTTTCTTGATTGAGTTTCTGATAGTCAACTATCAGTCTCCATGATACATCTGTCTACTGCACTAACCAGATAGGAGAGTAAAGGGAGATGTTCCCACCACAGCCCTACATTTTTCAAGTCCTTGATGATGGTACTATTTTCTGCAATTACTGCTGGGATGCAATAATGTTTTTGATTCACTGTTTTCCTTGGTAAAGGCAACTCTAAAGGCTTCCATTTGGCCTTTCCAACCATAATGGCTCTCATCTCACAGGTCAGCGAACCAATGTGAGAATTCTATCAACTTCTAAGTATATCTATCCTATTTATACATTCTGAACTGCAAAAATAGCCATAGGATGAGTTTGGGGACCCAATGGACCTACTTTGAGTCAGATGTCAGCCAAAATTCCATTAATCACCTGACCTCCATAAACCCCTACTTTAATGGAAGGCCACAGTGTTTCTTGTGGTCTCCTGGAATCAGTATCAATTCATAACCAGTATCCAATAGACCCCAGAAAGTCTGATTGTTTCCTTTTCCCCCAGTTTACAGTTGCCCTTGTAAAAGGCCATAGGTCCTTCTGGGGAAGAACTAGAGAAAGGCTAACAGTAAAACTCTTAGGTATTTTATTAAGGTCCTTCCCTTAGGGGAACCTGCCATCCCTTCATTCAAGTCTGCAGACTGGCTCAAGTCTGGAAATTGGTTCACAGCTAAGATTCCCTTTTTGCCATAATCCAACATACACTTTCTTTAATTTGTTTGAGAATTTTTCAGCTTATATAGATCAAACAAAAATTCAGTAGGCTTCTTATTTACTTCATGCCTGGAAACACCATGATTGATCAGCCAGTACCAAAGGTCCATATGAATCATGCAACTATAAAATTCACTTTCCCTGTGATGCCCATTATGGGTTAGGCCATTATGGACATTTCTTTGTCTATGCTGCCCATTGTAACTATGATCACCTTGCCTTTGACAATTCAGTGCTGCTACCTGGCCATTGCTACTTTGGGACCCAATTAAACCCTTTGTATTTAGTTCATCCAACTGAGCAGTAGCATCTCCAACCCTAAGGTCTGACACAAGGAACAGGGAGAAAACCAAGCTCCTCAGATGTGCTGTGCCCCTCTCATCATTTGTGTCTTAGAGGATTAGTGAAGGGCAAGTCTCCGGGGCTTCCCATTATGGAAGATTAGGTTTTAAACAGTGTACTCACTCTAACATTGTGATTTCCTTAAGCCTTAAAATTCCTTCATCAATACTCAGCTAAGGGATATCAAGCATCTCCGACTCCCTTTCAGTAGGCCAGCTTTTGACAAATGCTTCAGTCAACCATTCAAACAAACTTTGACACACCCCCTTTTTAAAAACTGTATGAGCTTCCATATTAAACCTAGAATCTCTACCCATATCAATAATCTCAGCCTGATCCAATTTTAAGTTCCTTTCATCATCCCACATCCTTAAAATCCATTCTCATGCATATTCCCCAGACTTCTGCTTGAATGAATCAGCTGAATTCATTAAGCTCTTTAATATTGCAGTGCACTTCCTCATGGACTATCCTTTCTACCTCCCCCTGCTTAGTCTTTAGTCCAGTTATTGTTGAGGTGTTGAAGCAACTATTGGTGGGCCCTGAGGGACATCAGTATTATCTTGCTTGTCACCTCCTTCAGAGAAAGTCACTGCTGTTTTAGCAGACAATGAGGGATTAATTTCCTCAGTCAAAGGCAGAAAAGGCAATATTTCAGGGGATGGGGATGGGAAAAATCTTCTGCTGAAGGTGGAGAAACAACCTCAGGTGAGATAAACCCTTGAGAATCTGAGGTTCAAAGTTCTCAGCTTCAATAGGGTCCTCCCACACATCTCCATGCCAGGTTACAGGATCCCATTCTTTAATAATTAATGCCCTTCCTTTAACCACCAACACCCTCCAAGGCTAAGAATTGAATTTTTTTTTGTAATTCAGCCAACCTAATGAGGGCTTCAATTTGGTTTTCTGAAACTTGATTTATTTCTGTGACTGCCGGAGGGAAGATTCTCTTCCAAGGCACACTTAGAAATCTTTAGAGTATTTATCTGCATCTAGAGCTGGTCAGCTTTATCACTAGTTCATTGTTGTCCTTCACTGTATTCTGAGATGCTGGAAGTTGGTTCATTTCATCATAGGGCTCATTCTTTTCCTTTGTCAATTTATCCAGAGATGCCAGGAGCAACCAACCACAACCAACATAATCATTTTCTTTGTTTCTCCACAAATTATCAAAAGTTTTATATACAGACTCACCAAGTCCATTGCCTCTGACAACTGGTGAATCAGGATAATCAAATGCATTTGACAAAGATGTATAGATTGTGAGGGAAGAAGTGCATCCTTGATTGCATTCATTAAATCATGACACTCATCTTCCAATCCCATTCAGTAATGATACAAAGGTTTTTTTTTTTTTTTTTTAAAATCAGAATTCAACTAGTTAATTTACATCTGGGGTCAATCTGTCCATTTTATTTTATGTTTTTAATTTTACATTTTTATGTATTCTAAAAATTCTATAGGCTATTTGACAAAAATTAGGACATTCTAGACTGTAAGTTCTTTTTCTATTACTTAAAGCACTTGAAAAATAGACTGAACTACCCTTTTGTTGAATAACTGTTGATTTTAAAACCAGTGGTAGCTAAATCATGTCAGCAGGCCCAGACCCTTCCAATTCTGAGTATCCACAATTTGAGATCATAGGAGAAAGTTTGAACAAATGCCTGTGGAGCCATTGGTTTCCCCACTTTCCCTTCTTAGGGCAGGCTCAAGTGCTCAGCTGCACTAAATGTTTTCATCATCCTTGGCTCTAGCCACCTAGGGATAACTGCCCCTCCTGGCCCTAGTAGAATTGTTTTATCTTTGACTGGAAGCTAGGTGCTTCTATCTTCTAGACAGAAGACTAGAGGACTATTCTGGGGAATCCAAACTGCACCAGTGCAATTGTGGCACATAGCTTCTGGAGTAACCAACCAATATCTGATTGGATTTAAGTCCCACTCCGTGAGTTACCAATTCCCAACATTGCTCAGGTGGCCAAGAACCTGAGACTAGATAGTCCAGGGACCTAGGGGAAGACCAAATACTACTGTTCTACTACCAGAACATAGCAATAAAATGACTCGTAAGGATATAATCTGCTATACTCAAAGATCAGTGCCTTGCTCAGCCGTCATCAGAGAAGCTTCCTCCTGCAGTAGATGAGAACAGACACAGAGACCCACAACTGGACAATGTGCAGAGAGTGAGAGACCTTGGAACAGTGAATCCTAAGTGATGTCTCCATCAAATCCCTCCCCTTGGGGCTCAGGGCAATTGGTCTATTTTAAATGATTAGAAAAGGGTATTACATTTTTATATTTCTAGCAGAATAGTTAAAACACACCCAGGGGCTGGCAAGATTTCTCAGTGGGCAAAGGAACTCACTTTGCAAGACTGGTGACCTGAGTTCAATCTCCAGGGTCCGTACAAAGTCCTCTGGCCTCCACATGCATGCCATGACATACACAATCCCCTACCCCACATCACACATATATGTTACACACACACACACACAATGTATGCAATAAATGAATAATGTACACAATAATAAAAAATTAAAAAGAATATACATTAAGAAGCTTAAAATTCCCAAACAGGCCTCTGTGCTCTATCTTCAATGTTTTCTCTGTTTTTGTTTGAGACAGTACTACTGAGTAGCACAGGTCTGCATCAAACTTGGAATCCTTCTGCTTCTGCTCTCTGGTGCTGGGATTGCAGGCCTGCACACACACCTAACCGTTTCCTAGTTTGCAGCTGTGTAGAAAAAAAAAAAAGCACAATATTTGAAATATTTTCAGTACCCCATTTTCTTTCAAAAAGCTTTTCTTTACTGTTACTATTGTGGTGGGTGGGTGCATGCCAGGGTGTTCATATGGAGGTCTGACAACAACCTGGTGGTTCTCTTCTTTCACCTTTTTTGTGAGTCCTAGGACTCAAATATAGTGATATTTTATTTGTGCTGAAATGTGATTTTATTTGTATGTTAATAAATAAAGTTGCCTGGGGATCAGAGGTCATAGCCATTAAGCAGAAGTCTGGCAGTGGTGGCACACGCCTTTAATCCGATCACATGGCAGGCAGAGTCTGTGTGTTCAAGGACACAGCCAGCATGGTGACACACACCTTTAATCCAAGTACCATGTGGTTGGTTTAGAGCCAATGAGAAGGCAGAACAGAAAGGCAATAAAAATACAGACACATGGGAAGCAGGTCTCTTTCTCAGGGGAAGGACAGCAGCGGCAGCGGGTGGTAAGAAGGTGGTCTTAGCTCTTGGCTACTGCTCTCTGATCTCTGGGCTTTTAACTCTGCATTTGGCTCTGTGTTTCTTATTTAATAAGACTGTTTAGAATTACATCTACACTCAAACTCAGGTTGTCAGATTTGGTGACAAGTGCCGTGACTGCTGAGCCATCATACCCGCTCCCAGCTCCCAATAACCCAATCTCAAAATGCTTCTCTGGGAAGGTAATGGCTTTCTCACTCAATCACAAACTGTCACTTCACTTTGAAGGGACAGTCAGTTATGAACTGCTGGAGTTGGGTGCTGGGAACTGAACTTGAGTCCTCAGGAAGAACAGTATGTGCTCTTAACTATTGATCCATCCTGAGATCACATGTCATTTCTCATGGACCATGGGAATAACCTATATCCCCCGTGCACACTAGTTAGTGTTAGTCCTTTCTCAGGAGACTGTCAGAAAGAGAAAGAAGTCTGTGCTCATCCCCCGGCCATCACAAAAAACAAGGACGTTTACGGCAATTGACAGTCTTGTTTTTGCCCAGTGAATGGCATGATCTATGAAGAAAATCAAAGTTAACTGTAATGTTACCTGTGGTTCCTAGGCATTCCTCACATACTGCTTTCGACATGGTGTGTATGCTAGGACATTAGTATTAGCTTAAATAATTACCTTCCTATTGTTGAATGCTACTCTGAGTACATTCTTGAATATGTTCTTCAGGTTCACCATGGCATCTCCTCACATACTCTGCTTTGAAGACTGTGGGGATGGCTTTCTCAGGAAGCATTTCCTTGAAAATTTCTGTCTAAGTGAACTGCAAACTGTGGTTTAGAAAGCAAAAGAGTTTTTTCCAAATGCACAGTGAGGCACTGGAATCAGGAGGCACCTGGTGGTCAGAAGGAGAACTAGACTAGCACCCAGGAGACTGAGTCAGAGGTCCACTGTTCCCTTTCCCTCACTGCTCCCTGCCATCTTCAGGCTGTGCTGGTCTTACATGACTGAGTGTGGTTTCTTTTTCCCAGGGCACAGTGACCAGCATGATTTCTCTTAGTTGCCCAGAGTTTGTGCAACTCCCCCTCAGTGTCTCCTGAGTTATTTCCTTCAGAGATTTGTTCTCTTGTCCCTCTCAGGGATCTCAGAGTATTCAGCTGACAAAAGTTACTCACTGTAACTCACACTGGAGAGACAGCTGTGTTGTCTGCAGGGGTGAGGACCGCCACATCCTTAGTCCCTTCATCTCCCCAAGCCTGATACTTCCCTGTCTGTTGTTACCTTAGAAACCACCTTCTACCATCACGCCAGTGGAAGCTGAGATAGACTGAATAGGAGAGGAGGCGCTAAGATAAACAGCAAAGGAAAAATGTGTGAAAGAAAACTAGTTTCAGACTGAAGGCCCATGTTTTGGGAAGCTGGGTGTGTGAGTGAGTGAGTGTGAGTTTTCCTGTCCTTGTCAGGACAAGTTTCCAGGGTCGGATGTGAGAAACAAAAAGAAGGTGAGATGCCAAGAGGGAAACAGTTGAACTGCCTGAAACCTGCTTTAAAAGCTGAAAGGTGGCCTGGCGAGTTGGCTCAGTGAGTATAAGCTGAATTCTATCCCTAGAACTCCGCAGACTGGGAGAGCCGACTCCTGATTTTCCTCTTACTCCACACACACACCACACACATACAATGTAATAAACATCCATTTAAAAAAGAATTATTGACAGAATCGATTACACAAAGGCAAAATGTAGAATTGGATGTTTTGAGACATGCATTTAGGAAGCTGTCAGCACAATGACCTTGAACAACTGGCTTTTGTTCCTTTCTAATCCTCCACCCTCAGCCCTTCCCCTTGACCCCTCCCCATTCCTAGTGCCCGTTCAACCACAGACCTGCATTTTGTCTCTATAGATTTCTTTACATTTCTAGACCATTACTTCTTTTAGCCAGCATAATTATTTTTAGATTCATCTATGTCAATGTCCTAGGATATTTACTTTATAGTTACTGACATTTAAAATTTTAAATTTCTGATTATTTACTGCTAGTATGTAGAAACAGTTCCATATTGTATATCCATCGTGAATCTTTCTTTCTTTCTTTCTTTCTTTCTTTCTTTCTTTCTTTCTTTCTTTCTTT
>CABHPQ010139645.1:10576-27571 GCA_902168405.1 Peromyscus aztecus | reverse complement strand
GAGAGAGAGAGAGAGAGAGAGAGAGAGAGAGAGAGAGAGGAAATAATAAAAATCTGAAAAATAACATTTTCAGCCAGGCAGTGGTGGCACACGCCTTTAATCCTGACAGCAATCAGGAGGCAGAGGCAGGTGAATCTCTATGAGTTTGAAGCTAGGCTGATCTATAGAGTGAGTTCCAGTGTGATGATATTTTGGAACAAATAATATTTGCCTGAAGATCAGAGGACAGAACAAGCCACTAGATTAAACATAGAGGCCAGGCAGTGGTGGCACACACCTTTATTTCTAGCACTGGGAGGCAGAGGCAGAGATCCATCTGGATTTCTGTGAGTTCAAGGCCACACTGGGCTACATGAGATTAATCCACTCTAAAAGAGAAACAGAGCCAGGCAGTGTTGGCACATCTTTAATTCCAGCACTTGGGATCACACACCTTTAATCCCAGCACTAGGAAGGTTGAAACAGGAAGTGATATGACTGGGCAGAGAAAGGAATATAAGGCAGGAGGAGACAGGAACTCTGGCTCTTTCAGGCTGAGGAGAGGTGGTGGCTGTGGCCTTGGTCTGCTTCTCTGATCTTTCAGTTTCCACCCTGATATCTGGCTCTGAGTTTTTATTATAAAACCAATTAGGATTCATGCAACATCTAGTGTCCAACTTTTGGGGCACGAATTCATGAAAAAGCTGCAGCCCCTGGCTCAGGCTGGAGCTGCAGGCAGCTGGAGTCTCCACCCCACCTGGGTCAGAGTCCCTACTCTGCTGGCTAAGTTTCTGTTGCAGCCTATCTGCAGCAAACGCCATAGGCTTTTGGACTCCAAAAGCCCCAGGAGTCAGCTGCTTTCGCACGTTTCCCTGTTCAGACAACGGCTCTCTCCATTCTTCCCTCTCCCGGTGGGTTGTGGCTTTCCCTGGAGCCCTCCTCAGGCTGCTGCCACACAGGTAGCTCACTTTATTGTCATCTGAATCATCATTGTCAGCAGATTTGGTGAGTCAAGTGGGATTTCTTAAAGGGAGAAATTAGTGACAAAAAAGTCAGAGAGAGAGAGAGAGAGAGTTTTTTTCCCCACATTAAAAAATTGGAAACACAATGGAAGGAGTTTGGTCTCTGTTTGATAATACATTAGATGGTTTGAAAATGGAACAAATAAATGAGGGATAATTAACTTAGATGGGATTGACATAATGTCAATTATAAACATTATTGGTTTGATTATTCTTGTTTTATCACTCAAAAAGTTGGTCTATATGAGTGCCAAGTTGGGTGATATGAGTGCCAAGATACAAGTCTTAGAAAAACTTAATAAAACAGATCATAGAGATATTCAGACCCAGACAGAGGAATTTAAAGGAGAAGAAGTCTCAACATTGCATTATAAGGTTACAGAGAAACAGCCTAATACCTTCAAACAACCAACCTTAATTTATCCAGTAACCTTACAGGAATTGCCAAATGATAGATATCCCCAAGACTGTGTAAGAGCTGAGTGAATTCCTGTGCAAATGTTAGATTTGAGGAAGTTAGATTTGAGGAGATTCAAGGAAGCAATAGTCTTATATGGCATGCACTCACCTTTTGTGAAACAGATGTTAAACTAATGGTCAACTTGTAATAGAATTATCCCTCAATACTGGAGAGATTTGGTTACAGCAGTCTTAGAGACTGGATCCCAATTACAATGGAGGACCTGGTGGAAGGATTGAACAATGGAGGTATTGAAATTTGCCAAGATCAATTTTTTTTGGAGAGGGCAATTATGCTGATATACAAAGACATTCTTTATATGATGGCCACACCGTGGCTTTATGCCACACAGCAGCCTTGAATGCTTGGGACAGAAATGAAGAAATAGGAAAGAAAATTGAGTCATTTACTAAAGTTATGCAGGGCCCAAAAGAAACCTTCACTGATTCCTTACAAAGGTTGACTTCAGCAGTAAATTGAATGATACCAAATTGAGAAGCTAGACAAATAATAATTGAATCTCTGGCTTTTGAAAATGCTAATGCATAATGCAAAATGATAGTCAGGTCATTAAAGGCAAGACCACCACCCTTGGAGGAATGGATCCAAGATATAGTCAATATTGAATCTCATGATTATGATGATGCTTGCATAGGAGAGGTGATTTCCAGAGGTTTGAAGACAAATCAAAATGTCAAATGTTTCAATTAAGGTCACCTAAAAATGGGCTGTAAACAGGGAATTTCTAGAAACAATGTTTTTTTCAAGGAATAATCCCAACAGAACACCCCTCCCTTCTGGATTATGCAGAAGGTGTGGCAGACATTGGACTAATGAATGTAGATCAACAAGGGACAGACAAGGTAATTCCTTCCTTTGCCATTGGCAAACACTCTGAGGGGCTTCTTGAAGGCCCCCATGTCAAATTTGGTTCAGTCCTTTCCTGTCATCATGGGAGAAACTCCTTCCCAGAGCAATTAAAGAACCTAATGCCTATTGTAAAAAACCATACTGCTGGATGATAGAACAGCTATAGAAGAGAGAACAAAAAATTTTGGAGAAACCATAAAGCAATTTTTTGGCAAACTTCTATAAATGAAGAAAGACCAAAATTAAAATTATGAATAAATGATGTTGTCATCAAAGGTGCAGATAACAATAATTGCACCAGAATCTTGGCATCCAAATTGACCTCTTCAGGAGGTAAATGTTCAGCTTTTAGGGATTAGAACATTGTCTAATGAATGAACATTAGAACATTCAAAGTGAAACAGAGCTCAAGATGGATTGAATGAATAGGGCCAGAGAGGAAAATTAAAGCCATATGTGGCTAATATAGCCATGAATTTATGGGGATGTGATTTGTTACAGCAATGGAATACCCAGATTAACATTCCTCCAATCTCAGAAACAAGCCATAAACTAATATGTTTCTGGGAAAAATATTAGAAGATATTATAAATAGTCACTGACCATTCAGGTTGTACAAGAACAAGGCACAATAGCTGCTGACCTTTCAAAGGCACCAACAGACCTACCTTTACAATGGTTAACAGACAAGCCTGTATAGGTTGAGCAATGGCCTTTAACAAAAGAGAAACTGCAGCCTTTAGAAGAGCTGGTAGAAGAGCAGTTAAATGCTCAGCATATTGAAGAATCAACCAGCCCTTGGGATTCTCCTGTATTTGTTACTAAAAAGAAATCTGGTAAATGAAGAATGGTAACAGATTTAAGAGCTGTTAACAAGGCAATTCAGCCAATGGGCTCTCTACAATCTAGAATTCCTTTCCCTACTCTCTTACTTAAAGGATGGCCTCTTATAGTTATTGATTTAAAAGACTGTTTCTTCTCAATACCCTTACAAGAAAAAGACAGAGAAACATTTGCCTTCATGGTGCCTACTTACAAGAGATATCAATGGAAGGTTCTCCCACAGGGAATGCTGAATAGCCCAACCATGTGCCAATATTTTGTATCACAGCCATTGAAAGTAATATGTAAGCAATTCCCTCAATCTATAGTTTCCCATTACATAGACAACATTTTACTAGCTGATTCAAATGTAGATACTTTTAGAAAAAAAAAGTTTGAAGAAGTAAAGAGAATTTTGCCTTATTGGGGATTACAAATTGCTCCTAAAAAATACAAAGAGGAGATTCTATTAGTTACTTGGAATATAAAATAGGTCTACCAAAAATTAGACCCCCAAAAGGTACAAATTAGGAGAGACTGATTACGGACTCATAATGACCTTCAAAGATTACTAGGAGACATTTCCAATCTACAGGATAAAAAAAAATCTATTGGGGTAAAAAATCATGAACTGAGTAATTTGTTCAAAACCTTAGATGATAACAAGGACTTAAGTAGTCCAAGAGAATTATCAGCTGAAGCTGAGAGAGAATTGGCTTTGATGGAAAAGAAATTACAGGATGCACATGTGGATGGTTTGGATCTGAAGCTTGATTGCATTCTGGTTGTTTTACCCTCTAAGTATTTGGCTACAAGACTTTTAATGCAGAGTGAAGATATTATGTTGGAATTGATATTTCTACCAAATAAACAGAGTAAGAAATTAAAGACATATGTGGAAAAGATTTCTGATGTTATTTTAAAAGGAAAATTGAGACTTTGTCAATTAGCAGGAGTTGACCCAGCAGAAATTATAGTACCTTCAACTAATGATGAAATTGACAAGTTATAGGCAGAAAGTGAACCTTGGCAAAGAGCTTGCAGTAATTTTTGGGGAGAGATTAACAACAAATATCTCAAAAGCAATAGAATTCAATTTATAAAGAGAACTGACTGGATCCTGTCTCACATTGTATGGGGAACACAAATATCTGGAGCCCCTACATTTTATACTGATGCAAACAAATCAGGAAAGGCAGGTTACAAATCAGAAAATTTAAGTAAAGTGGCTCAAAGTCTGTTGCTGGATCCAAATGGCTCCCATTGTTGTTCCCTGTTATTGAATAAATGAATTTGCTGTTTGCCTTCAACTGACTCCCATGGTCTGTGCCATTGATGCTGTGCCTTCTCACCCCCTCTCCTAAGGGAGATGTTAGGCTCCTGCAACATTGGGAGCCACTAGGATCCAGCAACATCTGGAGCCTGAATGTGGGACTTCTGTTACTTTCTCTTTCCTGGTGCAGATTCTGATCGTCTCCCTCCCTTCACTTGCAGCGCTTGACAGCACCCCCAAGACGGTGTGTTTTGGTGAGAAGGCCGCTCAGTGTTGTGTTCTTTCAGTCCCTTCAGCAGGTAAGCATTGGGACCCCCATTTCTTTCCTTCATTTGTGTTGTCATGTTTGTCTGCCCATCCTGTTAGGAAGGCACATTTTTTTCTGTTTTGGTTCACCCGGTGCCTCCACATAAGGATTCACCCACCCAGGAGGTGGAAACAAAGCTTGGGTCCCAAATGACATCTCTTGTCCAGAGACGCCATGTGGGCATATGGCTGTGGTCTAAAAAACCACAGAAGTCCCCCACTAAGCGCAAGACATACGGGCCCAATACAAATTCCATCCCTGTTGGTTGTCATCTCCTCTCTGACTATTTGATTGCTGTTTCTCTAAAAGATGGGCAATCTTTTCATCACCCCCACCACTTCCATGTTGGATATCTCTATGATATCTGATGATGAGGAGACAGACAGTTTGGGCTCCATGAAATCTGTCAAAGAGAACACAGATGTCAGTTTGGGCCCCACAAAATCTGTTGAGAAGGCAGCTGTCATTAAGTCATTCGCTGCTACTTCCTCTGCCCCACCACTACTGCAGATGGCTATGCCTCTGCCACAGTATTCTTGGGGTGATCTACCCCAGTACCTGCCTGCCTCAGGAGGTGGCTACTCTCCCACAGCACCAGGTGTCTTACAACATTCACAGCCTGTGCTACTGTCAGTCTGTAGGCCCGTAGAAGCCTTCCCAGACAATAAGGGTCCAAATGCCTATGTCCAGCCCTGGATTCCTACCCCCATAGCTGATCTCTGCCTCATCCAGAAGGCAGCCAATAAGTTAGGCCCAGATTTCCCCTACTTTCAGCAGGTCCTTGCTCAATGGTCCATGCAGGTACAAACTTTTTTTTTTTTTTTTGAGACAGGGTTTTTCCATGTAGTTTTGGTGCCTGTCCTGGACCTCGTTCTATAGACCAGGCTGGCCTCAAACTCACAAAGATCCACCTGGCTCTACCTCCCAACTGCTGGAATTAAAGGTGGGCACCACTGCCGCCTGGCTACAAACTTATTTTGATTGGTACCATTTACTTAAAGCTTTGTTGGAGTCTGAGGTCTTTCTTGGTTGGAAATCGGCCTATGATGATCAGGTAGAATCCCAGGCCCAGATGAACATCTTTCTTAATGTCCTGGTGACCTATGACATGCTTACAGGGCATGGGGAATATGTCCATCCTGTGCACCAGGCACAGATTGGCTTAAATGCCTATTTTAACAGGTCTCTGACACGGCCCTCCAGGCCCTCAGCGTCTGTGCTCCCTGGGACACCTTGGCTTACTTTCACAATATTATCCAATGGCCAGGGGAGCTCTTCATCAACTTCCTGGCCCCTGTCAATGAGGCAGTAGAGTGCAGAGTGGATGTGGCCTCCACTAGAGATACGTTGATTAAACAGCTGACTTGGAAGGGGCTCAGCGCCCAAACCCATAATGTAGTTGCAGCTCTGAAAAATGAGGACATCCATAAATGAGTGCAGGAGACCAGAGATCTCGACCCCAGCACCAGTCCCATCACTGCTCTTACTGCCTCCCTGGATGCTCTCCTTGCTGACAGGCAGCATGCTAATGACACTCCCAAGGGCCTCCAGGTAGATGGAACTTGCTGGGGATGTGGCAAACCAGGCCATCTGCGGTGTGACTGCCCCCGGGCAAAACCTAGGACCTGATGCCCCAGATCCAATAAAGGATTTCATTGGGCAAAGGATTGCAGGTCACAGCCTGGCAAAACACCAGCCCCTTTAAACTCCGGGCGGGGCACTCCTCAGCCCTGCCAGTAAGAGGAGGCTCTGGTAGTCCAAGAATCTATTGGACAATGCCCATTTTTTCACATTCCCCAGTGCTAACCATCTATTTTGATGGACAAGCTATCAAAGGCTTGGTTGACATGGGTGCGGATGTCACCATTTTAACCAAGACTGAGGCACTTCGCTTTACTCATTGGAAGTTTAAACCTGGCACCCCAATCAGTGGTGTGGGAGGCCAACAAGATTCTAAGATGACAACTCATCTGGTTCATTGGAAGGATCTTGATGGCAGTCGGGGAGTCATTCACCCTATCATTTTTACTGTACCTAGGAACCTGTGAGGCAAGGATATTTTGGAGAATATGGGTGTTGTCCTAACTACAGATGACAGGACCTATTTTGATGACATCAAAGTCCATGAAAAGGTGGGTCTTGTGGTCCACAACTCTGCACAAGATCTACACCCCCAATTCTAAGGGCCACTGTCCCTATGAGATCCATATGATTGAGCCCCCTAGTCCCATTCCATTGACATGGCTCTGGGATCAAGAAGTATGAGTGGAACAGTGGCCTATAATTTGACCCAAGCTGTCAATCCTAAAGGAATTAGTTGCAGAACAGCTAAAGATGGGGCACATAGAACCAACCACCAGTAAACACAATACCCCCATATTTGTTATCCCCAAGAGATTGGCATGCTACTGCCTCCTGCAGGATCTTAATGTAGTTAATATCCTAATGGAAAAAATGGGGTCTACCCCGACAGACCTCCCCCATCCTAGTGCTATTCCTCCATCTTATTATATATTAATTTTAGATATTAAGGATTGCTTTTTTCAAATTCCTCTGGTGTCACAGAATTGAAACCACTTTGACTTTACTGTGTGGGAGCCTAATATGCATAAACAAGCTAAAAGATATCAATGGACTGTTTTGCCCCAAGGAATGAAGAATAGCTCCACTATTTGCCAGTTGTATGTTTCTCAATTTTTGGTCAACGTCCCCAGGGATCTTCTTTTGGTCCATTATATGGATGATCTCCTCTCAGCACCCAGACAAGGGCAGAGGTTATGGCCTTTGACTCTCTATTTTTTGAAAAGGTTTAGCATGGTATAAAAAGGCTGTTTGATCCCTCCTGGATTTTTACTTATGTTTTGATTGGTGGGGTGGTGCTTTTAATCTTTCTCCTTTTTAAGTGTCTCCTACAGCACAGCCGGCAACAACAGATGGCCACTAAGGTGACTTTACAGCTGTTAATAGCTCTTAGATATTGAACTCATAGCCCTCAACAGGAGGTTATGCATGCCTGGCTTTCTGAAATTCAAAAGGCTGCTGCCTGATCCTCCCCATTCAAGGTGACTCCCCAGGGATGGATGCTCTTCAAGGGCTGATAGTCAATGATGGGTGAGAGCTTGTTTGGCAAGCCAACCTAAGACAGGCACAATTCAGTTGCTGAGCCCCACTGAGGCGGGATCAACAAGGTTGGAGCAAAGAACTTAGACTCCCACTGAGCACTCATGTAATAAAATAAAAGGGTATGTAGTAGGACAGGCCCATAGGGTTGAGGAAATTGGTTCAAACCAGTTGCTAAGGCATGCATATAATATACTTCCTTATGAGCCAACCTAGAGTCTGTCTGAGGGCCTAGCAACAGGTGCTGTCAGAGTTCATGATTGCTGTCAGAGTTCCTGATCATGTCCAGCCAATGAGGGATGACCACAAAATGCCACCAGATTGGGGCACAGCTTGGGTGCTGGGAGGAGTGTATATAAGGCCTTCCCTGATATTGAATAAATGAGTTTGCTGTTTGCCTTCAACTGACCCCTGGTGTCTGTGTCATTGACACTGCACCTTCTCACCCCCTCCCCTGAGGGAGTCGTTAGGATCCATTAACAAAAGTCCTTATAATTCTGTCCAAAAGTCAGAATTATATGCTATTCTGATGGTATTAATGGATTTTATGGAACCTTTTAACATAGTTACTGACTCTCAGTATGCAGAAAGAGTTGTTTTACACATTGAAACTGCTGAATTTATCCCTGATGAGTCAGAGTTAACTTTGTTATTTATTCAGTTACAAGAAATAACCAGGAATAGGAATCATCCCTTATATACAACTCACATCTGATCCCATATGTGTCTGCCTGGTCCTCTAGCACAAGGAAATGATGAGATCAATCAACTATTGATAGGAAATGTGCTGGAGGCCTCAGGATTTCATAAAAAAGCATCATGTCAATAGTAAGGGTTTAAAGAGGATTTTTCCATAACCTGGCAACAAGCCAAGGAAATTATAAGGAAATGTTCTACTTGTTCTTTATAGAACCAAACTTACTACCTACAGGAAGTAACCCAAAGGGTACTCAAAGGAATGAAATCTGAAAGATGAATGTGTTTAATTTTACAGAATTTGGAAAATTAAAATATGTGCACCACACCATTGATACTTATTTAGGATTCCAATGGGCAACTGCTCTGAGTTCCAAAAAGGCTGATTCTGAAATCACACTTTTGCTCGAAGTTATTGCCATCATGGGAATACCTGTACAAATTAAGACTGACAATGCTACAGCATATGTCTCTGGTAAAATGAAACAGCTTTTTGCTTACTACAATATAAAGCATATTACAGGTATATCACACAATCCTATAGGCCAAGCAGTCATAGAAAGATCAAATTAAACTCTAAAAGATATGCTAAATAAACAGAAAGGGGTAGTAAAGACCCTCAGAAATAGATTACATAAATGTTTTACTAATGTTGAATTTTCTCAGTGCTAATGAGAAAGGAACAACAGCTGCAGAGAGACATTGGATAATAAAAAAACTACAGAATTAAATAAGCTTGTATACTTTAAGGATGTGGTGACCTCAGAATGGAAACCAGGATATGTGTTACATTGGGGACGAGGTTTTGCTTTTGTTCCTACAGGAGAAGAAAAGCTATGGATACCATCAAAATTGATAAAGGTTCAATTTGAACAAGAGAGACCTCTTAATTAGAAGAGGTGATAGTTCAACAATCAGAATGACCATCCAATTTAAACTAACAAATATATACCACTAACAAATGCTTTTCATTTGATCAGATATAATTTGCCAAAAGGGAACCTTCCCAAAGTTAGGGTTGGGGAAGGGTTTTGTTTTTGTCTTTCTGGAGAATGAAGGCTAAAGAATCTGAAGAACACTGGACAAATGAGACATTTAAAGAAAAAGGACAAACCATTCAGAAAAAAATGTCCCAAGAAAAAGAGTATATTGGACTATTAGTGTGTCACATTTCCAACAGGATAAAATTTCATAAGTCTTCACAAATGTTTGTTTCTGCTGTTCTCTACAAACACACAGTGCAAATGGTCTTTATGTAGTCCCAGTTCAATTAAAAATTAAAGCTGGCTTTGGAGTTGGAGTGTGACTCTTTCCTTCTCTAAACTCAAGCATGCTTGTTAAAGGAGTTTCCTTTTTGTGGCAAGAATTAGCCACTGGGCAAGAAAATGCCCTTGCCTCAACTGCTGACAAGCAGGACACAAAAGAAAGGACTGCCAAACCTTGCCAAGATAAGGTAGGAAGGCCTTTCAGAATATCCTGCTTCACAGAAAATACTGTCAGATATATTAGGCCTGTAGGCCAAAGATGGATGCCCCAACGTTGCAGAGGAACCTTGGGTGACTGTCCAGCACACACTTTTAATCCTAGCACTCAGGAGGCAGAGATCCATCTGGATTTCTAAGTTCAAGGCCACACTGGGCTACATGAGATTAATCCAGTCTAATAGAAAAACAGCCAGGCAGTGTTGGCACATCTTTAATTCCAGCACTTGGGATCACACACCTTTAATCTCAGCACTAGGAAGGTTGAAACAGGAAGTGATATGACTGGGCAGAGAAAGGAATATAAGGCAGGAGGAGACAGGAACTCTGGCTCTTTCAGGCTGAGGAGTTGGTGAGGTAAGAGGTGGTGACTGTGGCTTGCTCTGCTTCTCTGATCTTTCAGCTCTCACCCTGATATCTGGTTCTGGGTATTTATTATAGGACCATTTAGGATTCATGCAACATTCTAGGACAGCCAGGATTACACAGTGAAACCCTGTGTTGAACACCCCTTAGCATTTTCACATTATTAAGCTCTCTTTCGTATTAATTTTTATTAATATTCTTTTATTCTATGGACTTTGAAATTATTTTATTTCCATTTTCAGTTAAAAACCATGAATTATTTAAAAGCGACTTATTTATTTTCCAAATATTTGGAGATTTTCTGGATATTATTGTCATTAATTATTAGGGTAAATACTTTGTGGTTAGAGAATACTCTTTGTTTGGCTTGACTACTTTTAAAGTTATTAAGACTTATTTTTTTTTTAAACTTTCTATCAGAAAACACTTTTTTTTAATTTATTTATTATGTATACAGTATTCTGCCTACACACCAGAAGAGGGCACCAGATCTCATTACAGATGGTTGTGAGCCACCATGTGGTTGCTGGGAATTGAACTCAGGACCTCGGGAAGAGTTGCCAGTGCTCTTAACCTCTGAGCCATCTCTCCAGCCCTATTAAGACTTATTTTATAGTAAACATCCTATATGTTCTGCTTTTGGGTAAAGTGATCTTTAAATGTCAGCTAGGATGGTTTGGTTGATAGTATGGCTCGGTTTTTTTTTTTTTTTTTTTAAATCATACCTACTGGTTTTCTTTCTATTGCTCTATCAGGAAGAGATAGAAAAGGGGGAAGGCTTGAATCTTTGATGTGTATGGGTGTTTTGTTTGCATATATGTTCTTGTAGCACATGTGTGCTTGGTATATAGGGAGACCAACAGAGAGCATCAGATCTCCTGGGACTGGAGTTACAGACGGTAGTGAGCTGCCATGTGGGTGCCTGGAATTGAACTTGGGTTCTCTGCAAGAGCAGTATATGCTCTTCACCACCGAGCTATCTCTTTGGCATGTGGCAGAACCTTTAAAAGCATATTGTTTTAAATTTAAGCCTTCTCTCTTTATGATGTCACAGTGGTATGGTTAAAAACATGGGAGTGGGAGTCAGCCACTAGACTTTCACTGTATGTGGGTGCGTGCATGCAGCAACATGAACGTGGGGATCAGAGGAAACTTGTGGGGTCATTTCTCTCTTCCCACCTTGGCATAAGTTCCAGAGACCCAGCTGAAGTCATCTGCCTTATGCAGCAGGTGCTCTGCTCACTCAGCCATCTTACCAGCCTCTCAGATGAGTCATTTGTTTCAAGTTACTTCTCTATAAATCATGGAAAGTAATATGACTCATATTACAGTGCAGCTATGAAATGCAATAAGCTCAACTATGAAGGCAGTTAAAAATTATTCCCCCCACAAAGAGTTGTTTAACTTTCCCAGTTTTTAAGAGGTCATACAATATTTCTAAAAATTATTTTTATTATTTTATGTTTCTGTGTTTTTTGCTTGCTTGTATGTATATTCACCATGTGAATGCTTGATGCCTGTAGAGGCCAGGAGAGGGCATCAGATCCCTGGAGATCTGGAGTTATGGGCAGTTGTAAGCTACCATGTAAGTGCTGGCAATAGAACCCTGGTCCTCTGGAAGAACAGCCAGTGTTACTAACTGCTGAACCATCTCTCCAGCCCCAGAAACAATATGTTACTTTGACAGGAGTCTGTAAATCAGAGGATCTTGAGAAGTGCTCAATTAGAAGATCTTTGGTTTTCTTTCTTTTGTTTTAATGGATACTTCCTTCTGATCATCAGCACTGTCCGAGGTGCTGAAAACATCCAGTAACTTTTGTTTTGTTTCATTTTGAGATACGGTTTCTCTGTGTATCCCTGGCTGTCCTGGAACTTGCTATGTAGACCAGGCTGGCCTTGAACTCACAGATATCCACCTGCCTCTGTCTCCTAAGTGCTGGGATTAAAGTTGTGTGCCACCATGCCCCACTTCAGTAACTTAACTCTGACTAGAATCAATCCAGTTAGAGGATCTTGGGAATAATTCATAGTGCTTTTTATTTACTTTTGACAGTGCCATACATGTATATGATACAATTTGATCACATTCCTCCTTCTCCAATTTCCCCTCTTTTCTCCCTCAAGCTCCTTCTCCCCAACAAGTCCTCTTCCTACTATTGAGTCTTTTTTAAATGACCCACTGAGTTTAGTTTTGTCTTATTATATGAGTATGGATATGATTTAATGGGGCTGGGCAACTTACCAGTCTACACTCTGGAACATGATGACTCCCTGTCTCTCAGCAGCCATTGGCTGCCAATGACTCCTTAACTATGGAGGGGGCCTCCTGAGCCCATCCTCATTCATGATGAGATATTGAAGGGCCCGATTTTGTGAGGTCTTGTACAAGTACCACAGCTGCTGCAGCAGCCATGTCTCATCTGGAAGACCGTGTTCTGTATGATTCCTCCTCTAGCCTCTGGCTTTTGCATTTTTTATGCCTCATCTTCCTCAATGTTTCTTGGGCCTCCATAGTGACATGGAAGTCCCTTACTCGGCTGAGCACCCAACATTCACTTACTTTTGGTACTTTGACTAGTTATGAGTTTCTGCATTCACTGTTGCTCACTGTAAAAAGCAGGTTCTCTGACCAAGGCTGAGAGCAATACTAATTTATGGGTATAAACATAAATATGCAGTTTGGCAACATATCTATTTAACAAAATGACAGTAGCTTGTTCATCTCTAGGCCTATGGCCTCTCCAGCCATGGACTTTTGACCAGATTTGAAGTATGAGACATGAATTCTTTCTGTGGAATAGGCTTAAATTTCAATTTGAAAGCAGTTGGTGACCTTGAAAGCCTCCTTCCTGAGGACTAGCTTCCACGGTACCAGAAGGTACCATCCAAGCTTCCAAAGGAGGGAAGCAACCAACAGTTTCCAGGGGCAATGATAGTGTCTGAGGGCCACATTGACACTGGAGCCATAACCAATCTGAGTGGCCTGTGCTGCCACTTGGGGCCAAGGTGACATCTGAGCCTGAGTTGATGATGGGGACCATGTCTGAGTCTGTGGTCCTACAACAGCCAGGGTCTGTGTTGATGTCTGTGGCCCAGGGTGCCACCAAAGGGTCTAGGCAGCATCCTGTGGCCATGTTGGCGTCTGAGGGCCATGTTGCCACAGGGGCCATGTCAATTTGAATGTCCCGCACTGCCATCTGAGGCCATGGTGACATCCTGGCCTGCTACTGAGGACTATGTCTGGGTCTGTGGTCCTACCACAGTTGGGTTCTGTGTTGACATCCATGGCCCATGGTACTACCAAAGGCCACACAGATGCCCAGGGTCTGGGCTGCAACCTGTGGCCGTGTTGGTTTCTGGGGGGATGCCACCAGGATTACACATCAGTGTGTGGCCTACACTCCCATACAGGGTCATAGTGTCATCTGGGCCCAGGCTACTGACATGGGTCGTGTCTGGGTCTGTGGCCCAGCAGCAGCCAGGATCTGGGTTGATATCTGTGGCTTCTATTGCCACTGGGTCTGTATGGATACCTGGGGTCTGGACAGTCATCTGAGACCATGTTGGTGTCAGAGGGCATTGCTGCCACCAGGGCCATGGTGATATCTGGGCTTGACCTGCTGCCAAGGGCCATGTCTGAGTCCATGTTTCTGCTGCAGCTGGGGTCTGTGATAATGTCCATAATTCGTGTTACCATAGGTCATATACACAGAACTATGTGTGTTGAAATCTGAGGGTCCTACTGAGCTGACCTGCCCCTCAGTGGCCCTGGGATAGCTGGCCTTGCCCCTCACTGGACACTGCAGCAGGAGAACTGGCTCCCCTGTACTCAGGAGAGATGGCCCCACCCCTCACCATGGGCGGGGGAGAGCTGGCCTCAATGGCATGGGCTTAGAAGAGCTGGATCTGCCCCTTACCTGATGGGGGGGGCAGTCCTAGTGGCCCAGACCAGTCAGCCCAGCTACCACACAGACCCACATCCTGGGCCTTGGGTTGGCCTACCCTCACATCTATCCCATCTATGACCTGCTGGAGTTCGTGAAGGAACTGGTCCTGTGGAATAATAACCACAGGATCTCCATGACTTGGGGCAACAGCAAGATCTCTGAGAGGAGTTTTGGTGAGGGTCCAGTGATGATGGTGTGCCAGAGGCCTTGAACCAGGCCAATGACTCATTGCAATGAACATTTTGTGGGTGGGCTGATTGGACAAAAGGGTACACTGCATGACACACCACAGCTCCCAATGCCACTAGGATGAATGAAGAGGTGTTGGAAAGATAGAGAAGGGGGAATGCTTTTTTTTGTTAGTTTTGCTTTATTTTTAATTAATTTTGGGGGGAATTCTTTTGGGAGTGCATGCTTCAGAGGTGAGGGGCAGATATGGAAGGACTGGGAGATGAGTGGGATTGGGGTGCATGATGTGAAATTCCCAAAGAATCAATAAAGAATTATGTTTAAAAAGAAAATAAATTACTTTGATTCTTTTGTATTTGTTAGGATTTCTTTGTGACCTTCAATGTGGTTTATTTTAGAGAAGATTCCATAGACTTTTGAGAAGAATATATGTTCTGTATCTGTTGGATGGAATGTTTAATAGACATCTGTTAAGTCATTTTCTCTATGGTGTAGTTTAACTTGTTGATTTTTAGTTTAGATGTCCTATCTGTAGAGGAGAATGGAGTATTTGTTACTTATTACGGTAGTTATTTATCTCATTTCTAGGACAAAATGCCTAACAAAGGCAACTTAAGGAAAGGAAGACAGGGAGGAGGGAGCTTGTTCTGACTCACAGTTCTGGGGAGATAATCAATTTAGGCAGGGATGTGTGACATCAGGTGGATGGTCACATTGTGAATGCTTGTGCTCCATTTTATTCAGTGAGGGACCCTCGCCTATGGAATGGTATTACCTACATTCCCGAGATACAATCTATTACTTTTTAAGTCAATTTAAAAATAGAAATAAGAAGGAAAAAGAAATTATGTATGCAAATGTACTTGGCACATGGCAGTTCACAGTCACCTCCAGCATTCACAGAGATTCCTCATTTACATTATTACAGTGGGAAACTGGGTCTCCAGAAAGCCTTGGACCATGAGAGGAGCAAGTAATAGGGAGTAATTCTCCTCAAGCATGGAACTCTGAAAAGGAGTTCTTCCCAAGCCATTCATGTTTTTATGCATACTTACAAAAATAAAAAATAATAAAAGACTTCCCAATAATAAGGAAGTTCATAAAGTAGATAAATGTAAGAAAGAAAAAAATATATAAAAGGATTTGTGTGTGCTTGTGTGTAATAATGTAGTGTTTGTTGTATGTGTGTATGCCTATGTATGTGTGTGTGCCTATGTATGTGTGTGTATTTGTACGTGTGCGTGCATGTGTGTGTGTGTGTGTGTGTGTGTGTGTGTGTGTGTGTGTTGCGTGCATGTCAATGTGCAGGTGCATGAGCAGGCATGTAGAAGCCAGCGCAGGATTTAGGACTTCTTCCTCTGTTTCTCTCCATCATTGCCATAAGCCTGGGAGTCTCCCCACCTGGGCAGCTTGTCATTTGGGCAGGTTGCCTGTCTCCCTCTTCCAATGCTGGGGTTACACATAGGTGCAGCCATGTCTGCTTTTTTTTGAAAATAATGTTTTATATTCTGAAATTATAATATAATTCATCATTCCCTCCCCCTTTTTCTCCTTCTAACCTCTCCCATGTGCCCCTCCTTTTTCTCACTCAAATTCATGGCCTGCTTTTCTTTAACTCTGAATGCACACATTTATGCATACATATTCCTAAATATATAAACACAACTTAGTCCGTATAATGTTACTTGTATGTGTGTTTTTTCAGGGACAACCATTTGAGGGTTGATAACCAGTTGGTGTTCTCTTCCCTAGGGAAGGCTGTGTCTCCCATTCTCAGCATTCCTTAGTTCCCTGCAGTTCTTTGTTTAGGATTAGGGCCCCATGAGCTCTAGCACGTTGGTGTGGTGCTTGCTCATGTCATGTTTAGGTAGCCATATTGGTGAGACTTCATGGCTCTATCTTCTAGGAGACACACCCTCACAGCGGACTTACTCGTTCTCTGGCTTTTACGACCTTTCTGCTCTCTCTTCCACAGTGTTCCCTGAGCCTTAGGTACAGGAGTTGTACTGTAGATACATCACTTGGGATTGGGCTCCACATGGTGCCCCTGACTTTTGATTGGTGGTGGTTTTCTGTAATAGTCTCAATCTGCTGCAGAGAGAAGTTTCTTTGATGGGTGAGATCTGCACTTACCTGTGGATATAAGGATAAATATTTAGAATATCTGTAGGGATTATGCTGGTTTAGTAAAGTGGTGGTTGTAGATGGTCCTCCAGAGATCCATGGCTTCTCTGGCCCCAGATAGTGGGCTAGGTTTCTAGTACTAGGCACAGTTTACCTCTTATTGAACGGGCCTTAAGTCCAATTAGAGATCTGATGATTACACAAGGCATTACTGCACCCTCGGGTTATCCTGCCAGGCTAGCTGTAGTTTTAGTTCATTAGCATAATAGCTGTTTGGGACTGTTGGTTGCTTCTCTCTCTCTCTCTCTCTCTCTCTCTCTCTCTCTCTCTCTCTCTCTC
>CABHPQ010139644.1:0-22625 GCA_902168405.1 Peromyscus aztecus | reverse complement strand
AAGTACACACTCCACACACAACACAACACATGTGCGTGCATACACACACACTCACACTAACAAGTACACACTCCATACACAAACACCACACATGTGCATGCGTATACACACACACACACACACATACACACACACACACACACACGGACACACAAAACAAACAAACAAACAAACAAATAAATAAATAAAATAAATTCAAATAGCTGAGGGAGAAGGAGAAAGTCTTATGTCTGTGTTGAGAGTCTCCCAGACCCAGGAAACATGTAATCAAAGAACCTCAGCTCACGACTGACTGAGATACATCTCACAGATACAGAAACAGGTTCAGAGCTGGGGAGAGGTCCGCTTAAGGTCATACAGCAGGAAGCAGGGTATGTCTGAGGGTACTGGAACCGGACTTCATTCCCTAATGGAGACCACAGTTTTGCAGGTAAATGGAGCGAGGGACCAAGGGTAAAGTGTCATTTTGCTGGCCTGCTACAGGGTAGGGGGTTAAGAACTTCCACTCTGGAGTTCAAGGCCCCTGCCGCACTGCCAGGGTTCCAGTCCCTCTTTCGTCACCTAGTAGCAGCGCCGTCTTCCCGAGTCCATCCCTCCTCTGAGCCTGTCTCTTCAGCTGTAAGTGGGGATAAGAGGTGAACGTATCCAAACAGAGTTGTCACCAACTCCATTGTCACAGCAAGTCAGTGTGACCAAAGGGTCAGGAGAGCCTCTGCCACTAGCTTGTAAGTCATGTGGGAGCGTCACTGGGCATTGCTGATGGGTCATCTTGACCCATCTTGTCCCCGTGTTGTGGGGTGGGATAGTAAGGCCTCTCTTTCTTAGCCACAGGCAGGAAAGAGGTAGGCCACTAGGTGTGAACTGTGGCTCTTTCCTTTATTGTTCTACTCCAGCAATTTTTTTCTGTACTCTGATTTATGATGATGATGATGATTTTGAGACAGGGTCTCACTATGTAACCTCAGCTGGCCTTGAACTCACAGAGATCACCCTCCCCTGCCTCCCAAGTGCTGGGCTTAAAGGCGTGCACCACCATGCCCAGCAGCAGCTCCTCCTTGGTGGGGTTTCTAGGATGATTATGAGGGCTATTAGCCAGGGCCTGAAGCAGAGTCAGTGCTCGGCTAGCACTGGTAGCCGGGACTCCCACCACTACCACCAGCTGTACCGAGAGGCGGTCGCTGGAGTCTCAGCTCCCTCCACTGTGGACTGTGACCCTACGTGGAGGATGACAACAGTAAAAACAAACGTGGCCACAGTAAGAGGTGTCCAAAGGTGCAATCCAAAGTGAATTAAAAATCAAATAGATAACGGACCTGAGGTTTCTGGCAGCCTTTGTCCGTGCTGCCTTGTGCAACCTCTCAGCACAGATCCTTGGTTCTGAACACACAACATGCACACTCTGCACCGGGCATGCCGGCACGCAACACCACCCACCAACCCATACTACCTGAAATACCTCAGCTCACATTCCAGACCAGTTTCTTATGAATTACCGTGTTTGTTCTGTACAGGCTTCTTGCTTCTTCTTCTTTTTTTTTTCCTTTTGTTTTTCTTTGAGACAAGGTTTCTCTGTGTAGCCCTGACTGTCCTGGAACCCGCTCTGTAGGCCTGAAACTCAGAGAGATCTACCGGTCTCTGCCTCCCGAGTGCTGGCATGAAGGATGAAAGGCTTGGGTCACCACCACCACCCCTCAAGGTTTCTTACTCTTACACACCTATAATGCTTCAGTTACAGGAAGCAAAGGCATGCAATATTTCCACCATTCTTCATCACGTATCGAATTAGCCTATCTTTCGGTTGTACCATGTTAGAATGTTTAATTTTTAAAAAGTTATATTTGTTTATTAATTGATTGTGACAAGGTATCTAGCCCAGCCTTTTCTCAAATTTACTTTATAGCTATCAAAGATGCCAGTATGTTCTGAAGTATAAAACTTTCAGCCAAAATTTTAACTTTTTATGTAAAAATTTTTTAAGCGTATCTATCTTTTTTTTTTTTTTTATTTTTTTTGGTTTTTCGAGACAAGGTTTCTCTGTGTAGCTTTGCGCCTTTCCTGGATCTCGCCCTGTAGACCAGGCTGGCCTCGAACTATGCAAATCTGTGTTAATAAGCCTAAATTATATGTACCAAAGAGTTATTTTTAAAATGAGTATGATTTATTGTCAGTAAATGTCTTATTTGTATGCTTATTCTATGCTTCTATATACCTGGGTCATGTAAAAAAAATTTTGAGTGAAAAGGGCTTGGGGGCAGTGAGTGGGGAAGTTCCACGAGCTCCGGCTTAGGGCGTCACTGTTACACCAAGTAGACACAAGAGCAAGTGCATCTTAGGTTTGAAGCAGACACAGGAGTAATGAGAGCACCCTGCGCTACTGCAGAGTCTTATCTGCCACCTACCAAGACCTCAGTCCGGCTCCTCAACTCCAGAATCCGGCCATCTGCGGTTGGTTCATCCTTGGCCATGGGGGGTGGGGGGCGGTTTGTCCTCTACATGTAATATGTTCAGCAGCACCCCCAATCTCTGCCCACTGGGTACCAAGAGCAGATACCCCCAGTTACAGGAACACATTGTATCTCTTATTACTAAATGTTCTCTTGGTCCCAATGTGACTCTGGCTGCAATTTGCTGGAATGATGGGAAAGGAGTCCATCTCAATGGGATGAAGTGGGAACAGTCCAGATGGGAGAGGTCAAACAGCTTTGCAGTCAGGGACCAGACATTTATAGTATGTTCCTAGAAGGAAGCAGGCGCTCCTTGGAAAAAGAAGTCTGGCTGTCTCCACCCTTCACACAGCTCCCAGCTCAAAGAAATACTATATAGAATCAAGGTAGGCTTTGGGGTTTTGTTTTTTTGAGATCTCCACTCCCTAGCCTCCTGAGGGCTAGGAGTAAAGGTGTGTACCCCCATACCTAGTACAACAGAGAAGCTGAGAACTCACAGGGTCCAGATGTGGATTCTCCTCTGAGGATGGCAGCCAGGCCTTGCACATTTAATCTTTCCTTGGATAGCTGAAGAATTCTCACATCTGTATTTATGAGGAAGCTGACTAAACATGCTGATTCTGTGTCCCATCCCAATTAGAGAAGACTCCAGGTCATTCTGCAGCTCGTGCATGTCTGATCTGCCGCATTCATGGAGATAGCAGGCCTGGGAGAGCCTTTAAGGCCTTCTCCACGCTTTGTGGCTGGTGTTTTTGTTTACAGACAGGGTCCTGCTAGGTAGCCCTGGCACCCATTATGTAGACTGACCGAGAGATCAGTCTGTCTGCTGGGATTAAAGGTGTGTGTGTGTGTCCGTGTCTGTCCATGCCTGGCCATCTCTGCTTTTTAACCTTTTCTAGTCATGATCTGGTATGGCAACAAAGTCTTAAACAGAATACCTATGTCTGCGTGATCCCTCTGGTTGAAGGCTGGAGCTGTGACTCTGTGGCTCAGCTTTGCCTAGAGCTCATCTCAGGCCAAAAGTTCAATGGTCTCCATGGTAACAGATGGGGAGTAAAGCCACAGGAAAGGATGTGTCCAAAGTGAATCCATTGTTCTTGGTAAACTCAATTTATTTTATCGGCATCCTCCAAACCTAGAGTCCCCTGCCTCAGTGAGTCTTGTGTGCAGGGGTTGAGGATTCCAGTTCTCTACCAATGGACATGGTCCCCAAATGTCCTTCACAGTCTGGTTCTAATCTTCATGTCATAAAATGTCACTCAGCAAGGCATCTGTGCTGGGTGAATACCCCTTAACCCCACATGACAGAAGCTCTCACAATGGTTTTCCTGCAGGACAGAGCAGAGGGGCCAGGAAGAGTGGACTGGGACATTCTCCACCATAGTTCTAGCACACACATTGTAGGTTTTGAATTAGGGTCTCACAGTGTAGCTCAGGCTGGCCCTCAAAGCCACAAACCTCCTGCCTGATCCCACTGAGTGCTAGAATTACAGGCACATACCACCATGGCTGGCTTGTTTTTTACCTTTTTTTTTTTTTTAATTTTTTATGTATGATGTATGTGTTCCTGTGAGTGGATCCATGCCATGACATGTGCGGAGGTCAGAGGGAACTTCTGGTATTGGTCCTTGCTTGAGACTAGGTCTCTTATTTACTGCTGCAGCATCTGGAGAGTCTCATCTCCAGCTCCCATCCTGTAGTCTAAGTGCTGGGATTGCAGACGTACACTACTGTATCTGGCACATAAAGATGTGTGGCCAGGCGGTGGTGGCGCACGCCTTTAATCCCAGCACTCGGGAGGCAGAGGCAGGCGGATCTCTGTGAGTTCGAGGCCAGCCTGGTCTCCAAAGCGAGTTCCAGGAAAGGCACAAAGCTACACAGAGAAACCCTGTCTCGAAAAACCAATAAATAAATAAATAAATAAATAAATAAATAAATAAATAAAATGAAAAATAAAAAAAAGAAAGATGTGTGTTCTGGGGACCGGACCTCAGGTTTTCCCCCTTGTACGGTGAGCACCTTACCCGCTTAACCATCTCCTCGGCCCCCGTTTTCCCTTTCTTCTTTCTCTGTCTGCCTTTTCCACCTTCTGTGTTGCTGGGAGCTGTGACCAGATCTCTGTGCATGCTAGCCAAGTACACTGCCACCCTGTACTCAGCCCTGCCACCGCGCTTCATTCCCAGCCCTTGGAAGGTGTCCTAGCCAGGCCGTGTCCTCCTGCATCTGTCTTTGCTACTTGGGAGGCCAAGATGGGAAGGTCAGTTGAACCCCGGTGTTCAAGACCAGCCTGGGCAACATAGTCTGCTATTACTGCAAACAAAATGCCTTTATTGTTGTAATAAATAACACTTCATCTTATGTCTGAGGAGCTGTATAATAACCACCTCTTATTAGGAGGTACTAGCCTTGGTGTACATTATATTGTTGATCACCAGACCCCAATAGGCAAGTGCTGTCACCACGCCCATTTTAGTAGGTAAGAAGACAGGTTGGGAGGGGCTGGCCAATTTGTCTCCCAACAGTGACTGACCATAGTTAATTATGTGGGCTCACCTTGGGAACCTATGGTGCTCAGTTACTTGATTAAAAAACAAAAACAAAAACAAAACAACAACTAGTCTAGGTGTTGCTGTGAAGATTTTTTTCCAGGTGTGATTATTTTTTAGATGTGTGACTTCAAGAACAGCAGGGGAGTGGGTCCCTTCCAACCAGGGAAAGGCCTTAAGAGCAAAGAAAAGGAATTTTTGCCTCCAGGCTGCAATAAAGAAATTGCCCAAGTTCTTGGTTTACTGGCCCACCCTGCAAAGTTTAGACTTGACTTGCTGTAGCAGCCTCTTCGGCCTGCTGGCACGCACTCTAAAAACTCTGGGTTTGCCAGCTTCCATGGCTGTGTGACTCAATTCCCTGCAGTGAATCTATTATTGGTTTGCCTCTGGACAGTGATGATTGATGCAGGAGTAGAGTTGGAAGGTCAAGCTTCACATACTCCTGTTGTGGAATATTATTTTAAGATGTGTTATATTTGTTTGTGCTGTGGGACGTTTCAATGATGCAGAGATGTGTTGCATTCTTTTATGTTGCATTTGATTAACTCTGTGAAGCTGTGTTACTGTGACTGTCTAAAACACCTGATTGGTCTAACGAAGAGCTGAACGGCCAATAGCAAGGCAGGAGAAAGGATAGGCAGGGCTGGCAAGCAGAGAGAAGAAATAGAAAAGGAGGGAGATCTAGGAGTGAGAGGAGGACTCCAGGGGCCAGCTACCCAGCTACACAGCAAGCCATGGAGTAAGAAGAAAGAAAGGTCTACAGAAATAGAGAAAGGTAAAAGCCCAGAGGCAAAAGGTAGATGGGATAATTTAAGAAAAGTTAGCTAGAAATAAGCCAAGCTAAGGCCAAACTTATTCTTTATAGGAAACAATAAGCCTCTCTGTGATTTATTTGGGAGCTGGGTGGTGGGCCCCCTAAGGAGTAAAAACAACCAATACATACTCCTTTGCCCAGGGAAGCCCAGTTCCTGCTTAGAGGGAAGGGCTCAGGTCCAGAGTAGCTGGTGTGTTGCTGCTGATGTCTCCAATATTGTAAAATGTCCCTCACAGGCTCACTTATTGGAACATTTGGTCCTCAACTGGTGGCATTGTCTTGGGAGGTTGTGGGACCTTTTGGAATTGGGACCTAGCTAGTGGAAGTAGATCTCTAGGGACCCAGCCTTGACGTTGATAGCCCGGCTCTACTTTGCTCCTGATCCATGGAGATGTGAGCAAGCAGTCTCATACTCCATCCACAGCCATCACAGCTGTTCTTGCCCACCATGGCTTCCCTGCCACAGTGGACTGCATTCTCAAACCAGGAGCTGAAACAAATCTTTTCTCCTTTAGGTTGTTCCATCGGGTCATCTGATCACAGCAATGAGAAAACTCATAACCCCTTGATCTCTCTAACATCTCATCCAGGGAAGACTCCCACAGAGGTGGGCTAGAGAGAGGAGGGGCAGGGCTGGCCTGCAAAGAGATGTCTGGACAAAGAAGGAAGAGACCAAGAGCAGGTGACGTATTTATTGTAGGACACCTGGTCCTGGGACTCAGGCTAGCTCTGGGGCCCCAATGGGGATGTTTCTCCCAAGCCCCAGCCCAGAACAGACAGATACAATAACTCCAAACCAGTTGCACATAAATACAAAGAGGCTGGTAATGGGGGTGAAGGGGTGGGAGCCAAAGACACAAAAAATAACAAACAAATGTGCAGGTTCCTATGCTAACTGACAAAATGGCAGCGCCTCATCTGCATCCAGCTCTTTTCTTATTCACTTTCCGTGAGACATTCATCTGCTCAGAAAAGTCCCATCACTGTCGCATCCGACTCAGCAGCCTGTGGCCGCCTCCCTGGCCGTCCCTCCTATGGTCTCTTGGATAGGCAAATGAGTCAAGGAGAACCAAGGTGGGAGGCAAGGTGTGGTGGCAGACAGGGGAAGCCGAAGCACGAGGATCAGGAGTTCAAGGCCAGCCTTGGCTATGTACTAAGTTTGAGGCTAGCCTTAGCTACATTAGACCTGTCTCAAAATTAAAGGACCCTCCCCCCAGCCCCCACCGCCAAAGAAAGAAAAAAAGAAAATCAAAATAATAATAATAAAAAAACCAAGACACAATCTTTTCAAAACCAAAACTAAAATTTGTTTTTGTGGTCTTCTGCACCTCCCTCCCAATTCTGATGGGTGAACAGCATGTCCCCTGACACAAAACAAAACCAACCACAAGAACATCCTAAGCACAGGCTAGGTATGAGTCAGTCCTAACATATTGCACATGGTGACAGTCTTCCTGAGCTCTCCCACTGCAGATCCCCAGACACTGGCTTTTGCTCCAGCAATCCCTTGCCTGTCAATGCTGGTGTCATAGGCCATGTTCGTCCCTCCCACCCCCCACTTCTCAAATATTCCACAGTATTATTACCCTTTACTAATTGGCCAAATTCAAACAAAGCTGGGGGCGGTTCACCCTTAGCACTACAAGCCTGTGTGTGGTGGAGGGAAGTGAGGACCGACCGGTTCAAACCTTTGTCTTCCTTTCCACAAGAACCCCCTGCCAGGGGGCAGTGATCCAAGTTCAACAGGTGAAGCCTAGCATCCCAGGGGCAGGACTCTTCAGAGCCTGGGAGGTGCTCTCTCTCCCTGCTGTTCTTACCCACCAACCAGTTGCTCACAAGCTGGGTTCGTAAAAGATACAGCCTCAACATGGGACAGACAGTGTGGCAATTCAAACTTCTTTCTCCTATGGAATTTTCAAGTATCACAAAATCCCTGACACAGTATGTAAACAAGATGGTTTTTCTTTTTTCTTTTTTTTTTTTTTTTTGCAGGATAGAAAGCTAGATTGTTCCGGGAAGCAGCAGCAGCATGTGAAATCTCGAGAAGGACAAAAAAGGTTTTGGGTTCAAAATCAAAAGGGCAAGATAGCCACTGTGCCCCAAGGGGCCAGTGCTCAGGCATAAACAAGGGGAATGGGGCCCTTGGTGTGGAGCTAAGGAGAGAAACACACTCAGGATGGATCTTCTAGAGACACAGAGGATATGTCAGGTGCCACTTCTTTCTTTCTTTGCTTTTGTTTGTTTGTTTTTTTTTTCCAGACAGGGTTTCTCTGTGTAACCTTGGCTGTCCTGGAACTTGCTCTGTAGAGCAGGCTGGACTCGAGCTCACAGAGATCTGCCTGCCTCTGCCTCCCGAGTGCTTGGATGAAAGGCATGTGCCTCCGCCGCCCAACTGCCCCTTCTTTTTCAGTGGCATAGCTGTGAAAAGTAGTCTTTGAAAAGTCCAGATGTGCTACTGATCTCTATGCAGTCCTCAATGTCCAAGCTTCTCATCAGGCCTGATGTGCTCCACTGGATCCCCCAGCTCAAGGGAGTGAATGGCCACAGAGTCATGTCTTTGTCCTCCAGGCACTGGTGGAAGAGGTTCCCAGAGAGATGCTGTTGGGTGAGGTACGTCCCTGGATGTTTACTCTGGGTTGTTTGCTTGTTTAAAGCACACAGACCCTCACTATTGAAGGGTACTAGGTTCTTTGCCTCACCTGGCTGAACTCTCCCTCTTAGGTGCTCACTTCTTCGGTCTGGGTCTTCCAGGGTTCTCCATGTGGTCCAAATGTGGCCTAGCTGTCAAAACAACCTGTGGGGAACATATGGCTCCCGCTGAAGTAGCTGCTTCCATAGGTGGCTGTAAGACAGTGCCTGGGTTCAGCTGCAATGGCCATCTGCATGCTAAGGGATGCAGGGACGGGCACAGGACACATATCCAAGGGTTGGAGGGTTGGGTATGGGGTGTGGAGGGATGGACCAGTGTCTCCTGAGAGCAGGGTTCCTGAGCGATGGGCCTGTAATGAGTCCCGATAAGCCAAGCACAAGTCCTGCGCTGGACTCTGGAACTGGGCTAGTGTTGGCGGTGGTTGGCTGAGCGCAGGGTAGGCGGGCGGCTGGAACAGCACTTGGGTGGGAGCTGGTGATGTGCCAGGCACCATGGCCAATGCCTGGCTCTTGACTGTAACTGCATCCTTGAGGACATTGTCATATGCTCTGAAAGGAAAAGACTCAGGTGAGCCTTGGAGAGAAAATGTCACCAGACACCTGCTTACCTTCCCCAGTAGGTGGGACTGGGAGAATGGCGCACCATGCTATCCCAGTCTGTGATGGCAAGCTACAACAACACAGCCTCGCTTGCTCACCAACTAGACTCTGGCCCCAGGTCTCAGCTTGGAGCTGCTTCCGTCCCACCTCTCTGATCCTGTGCAAGATCAGCTGAACTTGTCCTTGGAGCCCCTGTACCAACACATCTGGGCTGTTAAAACCTCAGAGGGTGATTTGGGTCCCATCTGCTTCTGTTCACCTCTGCATTCCAGCACTTGGCAGAGTACCAGCACTACTCTCTAGGTTCTTCCGGGCCAGTTCCGTCCCCAGCTGGGTGAATCCTTAGCTTCTGGACACCACGGAAACATTTGAAAAGAGGGGACACAGCGGACACTTTTTGTTATTTTCCCCCATCTTAAACAAACAAAACTTTTTTGAGAAAGTAAAGACAGCGTCATCTGGAAGAAAGGAGCCTATGGAGTCTAGAACTTATTTGAGCAAGGATTTCCCAGGGTGACAGCCGCCAATGACAAACAGGGCTGGGTTGGCGACTGATAATGGAGTAGCCATCAGTTGTCAAAACAAGCTGTGCTCTGACTTGGGGACTTTTTGCTTTTTGAGGGAAGAGTTTCTCTGTGTAGCCCTGGCTGTCCTAGAACTCACTCTGTAGACCAGGCTGGCCTCAAACTCACAGAGCTCCATCTGCCTCTGCCTCCTCAGTGCCGGGATTAAAGACGTGCGCCGTCACCACCACCACCAAGCTTGACCTGGGGACTTCTAAAAGCATACGATTCAAGACACGGCCTGGGGAGCAGGGCTAACATTTCAGAGCAGGATCCAGGTAGCACAGCCAAGCTGCTCACATTGGGAAGCTGAGAGGTGGCTCTTCAGGGGCTGAAGGACGTTTGCTTCTGCCTCCCAGACCCCTGATCGATTAGGAGGTCATTACTATCCGCTGGTAGAAGAGGGTAGAAGGTTGGCTGGAGGTAGCCACTTAAGGGCTGTTCTGTCCTGTCTGCCCTCCTCCTGACAGCCATTATAGACCTCTTGGGCTGCCAATCTCTATTTCACAGTGTTAGATCTAAGATGACCCTTGAAAGGAGGCTGTGACCCCTTAGTTGAAGCCACTCTGGACTTGGCTAAGTGATCAGCTTTGCAGCTTGCCTAAGAAAAGGAACTCCATGAGAGGATGAATTCACGATCGTTCACGAAATCACACTGGACATTAGAAATCAGCCCAAACAGGATGGAGTTCAGTTGATAAGAGTGCTTGCCTGGGGGCACACACCTATAATACCAGCACTCAGGAGCAAGGGGCAGGAAGACTGAAGTTCCAGGATACCCCACTAGCTACATAATGAGACTGAGGTTAGCCTAGGCTACATGACACCCGGTCTCAATAACGAAACAAAATGATAGGGTGAGTCCAGACATCTAGGAGCAGGTGTCCCCAGCCCCACTCCCCAATCCTAAAAACACAAAGAGAAACAGGCAACTCTCTAAGCCCCACTTCTTAGGGTTTTTTTTTGAGACAGAGTCTCACTATTTATCCTAGGCTGGCCTCCAGCTTTCAAGCCTCCTGTTTCAGCTTCCCAAGGATTACAGTTGGGATGGCTACTGCCATACCCCACTTTCCACAATACCACTTCTGTCAGGGGGCACTCTGCTCCTTTACATCCAGCACCTTACCTGGGGGAACTACCATCTGTCCCAGACTCAGGAACACCGCGCCCCTCCCAACCGGGGTGGGGCCCCAAGGGCAAATAGAAGATCAGTATTTCAGAGACTTAGCCAACCAGGAGAGGACTTACACCAGCAGGATTTCGATACATGTGCTGAGATGCTCCAGGGAGTAGCTCGAGACCCTCTGCAAGTCTCTGGTCCAGTAGGGAGAAAGCTGAAGGCAGATCCTGGAGGCCCCAACACAGGCTGCAGCGACCACAGAAGGCTGGAACTTGTAAAAGATATGATCTGAAAGAGAATTGCAGAGGGTGTAAGCACTGGAAAGCGTCTCCATGGAGTCTCCTGCTTGGTCCGCCCAACAGCAGACAAATGAGTCAGTTCAAGGAAGGGCCATGTAATGCTGGCTTTTTACAAACGGGGTAAGAAGAGACTAGGAGCCATTGTTGGGTCTTAAAGGTTTTGGCGTGCAGTCTGTGGTTCCCGGCATCAGCCGAGAGGGACAATTTTTCAAAATGTCTACAGCTCCCACAATGCTGTAAAGGTGCTTGCTGATGGGCTACAAACAGAACCACAAAGATCTCTATTCTTTTTTTTTTTTTGATTATTATTAATAGACAGAGTCTGACTGAAGGCTGTGCGCATAGCAACCATGTCTGGTCCTCAGCAGACACTGGAAATCGGATGAAAACCAAATGAATCGCTGTACAAGTTTGATATTCATAACTTTGTCTAGGTTTTTGAAGTAACATTAAAAAGACTAAATCACATTTATTTATGTTACTGTGTAGGCACATGAAGTGTCCGATATTCATACATGTGGAGGTCAGAGGGAGTCGATTCTTTCCTTGCACCAAGTGAGAGTCAGGGATCAAACAGCCCCATCTTTCCACTGAGCAATTTCACCAACCCAAGAAATTTTATTTTCCATTAAGACATCTGAAGCTATGGTGAATGGATACAATGAGCATTCCTATACTTTTCAATGATGATACTCAGGGTCCAATGTATTACTATTTGTTATCAATTGCTTATAACTTACAATTACTAGAAGTTTTGCCTTTGAAAGTTAGAGTGGTACAATTATAAGTAGAGTCACAGAGTCAGACTTCCAGCTTCAAAAGCTGGCAATGGCCTTGGGGAAGTGATTTCACTTCTTGAGTATACATTTCCTCACTTATAAAATGGGAATGACTGAAACTACTTTGAAAGGGGTCTGTTTTATTAGGGTTACTGGTTTTTTTTTTTTTTGTTTTGTTTTTGTTTTTTCGAGACAGGGTTCCTCTGTGTAGCTTTGCGCCTTTCCTGGAACTCACTCTGTAGCCCAGGCTGGCCTTGAACTCACAGAGATCCACCTGGCTCTGCCTCCCAAGTGCTGGGATTAAAGGCATGCGCCACCACTGCCTGGCTGGGTTACTGTTTTTGTGATGAAGCACCATGACCAAAGCAACTTGGGGATGAAAGGGTTTATTTGACTTATATAGAATCCACTGAAGGAAGCCAAGACAGGAACCCAAACAGGGCAGGAACCTGGAGGCAGGAGCTGATGCAGAGGCCATGGAGGGGTGTTACATTCTGGTTTGCTTCCCTTGGCTTGTTCAGCCTACCTTTAACCCAGGACCACCAGTTCAGCCTCCTTTTAACTCAGGGACCACCAGCTCGGCCTTCCCCCATTGATCACTAATAAAGAAAATGCCCTACTGACTTGCCTACAGCTCCATCTTATGGAGACATTTTCTCAGTTAAGGCTTCCTCATCTCGGGTTGACTTTAGCTTGTGTCAAGCTGACATAAAACTGACATAAAACTAGCCAGGTCTGTGAAGTTCAAATGAGTTCATGTACACAAAGGTCTACAGGAAGGCACACAGTAAGTGCTCAACCAATGCTGGATAATGGAAAAATCATCGCTATCCCTGCTCTGGGCTATTTTGTCTTGTGGTGTGTCACTGAGCAGGTGCATCAATAGTGTTTCTGACCAGCATCTCACCTAACATCTAGATTTAAAAGTCTGGTTTGGAGGGCTGCAGAAATGCACCTTTAAAGAGTGCTTACTCTACACTCATGGAGAAGGATCCCAACCACCACAAAACAAGTTGGGCATCCTGCCATTGCCTGCAACCCCATCTCTGAGGGCAGAGACAGGAAGAACACTGTGGTTGACTGGTTTCCAGCCTAGCTGGGAGCAAGCCCCAGGTTCAAGGAGAGACCCTGCCTCAATGGAATGGGTGGAGAGTGATGGGCCTATTGCCCTCTTTTGGCTTCTGTGTGTGTGCACACACACTTATACACACACACATACACACACACACACACACACATACACACACACACACACACACACACACACAGAGAGAGAGAGAGAGAGAGATTATTGTCTTTCTCCAAACAGGGTAACTTGTGTGTTTTCATGTGTGTGGGTGCACAGTTTTTTTTAAAAGATTTTTTTATTATGCACACAATATGCTGCCTGCGTGTATGCCTACATGCTGGAAGAGGGCACCAGATCTCATTATAGATGGCTGTGAGTCACCATGTGGTTGCTGGGAATGAAACTCAGGACCTCTGAGAGAGCAGTCAATGCTCTTAACCTTGGAGCCACCTCTCCAGCCCCAGCACCCCCTGCTCCCGGGTGTACATATTTGCAGGTGTGCACATGGTTGCCAGAGGTCAACCTCGGGTGCCGTTCCTTGGGCGCTCTCTACCTTGCTCTTGGACAGAGGGTTTCGTACTGGCAAGCACCCGGGATTCTCCTGTCTCTGCCTCCCTAGCTCTGAGATTACAGGTGTGTGTGTCACCATGTCTGGCTTTCTATGTGGGTTCTGCATCTTGAACTCAGAACTCCCCATGCTTTCACAGCAAGCACATTATCACCGGAGCTGTCTTCCCAGCCCCTCAAGAAGCCAACTTACTGCTAACGCAGATGAGAAGAACACTGTCACCTCCCCCCAAACCCTATTTAATCTGTGATGGCAGCTCTTTGGGACCGAGCCACTTGTGAGTTTGTGTGACTTAAATCACCTGGAAGGTTCTAGGTTCCCGTAAGCAAACTTCCCAGGTGAGCTGCTAGTCTCTGGGTACCAGTGGCTTTTGTGTAAGCTGTTATTTTGTTTGCGTGTTATTCTGCAACTCTGGGTATATCCTTGCATTTCTTTGCAAAGGGGGAGTGATATGGGTGTGGGGGCTCCGGGCATGAAAGAAGGCTCTCTCTGGATGACACCCCTCTTGAGCCACTCCATCCCAGCCCCAGGGCTCCCCCCTCCCCCCACTGCCTCTGTGCCCTCACCTTGCAAGGTAACTTCCAGGAAGTAGTGGGCATACTCCTTCAGGCACTCTTTGGTCTTTCGGAGGCAGGTGGTGGGCCAGGTGTGGCAGTGGTGGTCCTTCTGGCTGATGGAGGCCAAGAGGTAGTAGTCCAGAAAGTGGGCAGGTGTGGGCAGGCAGAGGTCCCAGCTGAAAGCCTCCAGGAGCAGAAGTTCTGTGGCCAGCAGCTCCTTCTTGGTGAGGGAAAAGTTTTGGCTGCTCAGGATCCTCGTACTGTTTATCTGCTCCAGTTTGGGCACACGGTCTTCCCTGTCCTCAAACTTACCTGCAGTGAGGCAGAAGCAGAATTTACTAGAGGAAACCGAACCCGGGATAGCACTTTCTCCCCTGGGATATGGGGATGGCGTTGGCAAAAGTGACAGAAAGCAACAGGCAGGAGAACTGCCCAGGAACAAAAGGACACATTTGGATCGCGAATCTCCACGCCCTCACTTCCTGCTGTGTGATCAGGATGGGGCGTCTCAATCTCTCTGTGGCCCCAATTGTAAGGCTTTTCTTTGAGCCCACGAGAAAATGCACACTAATGCTCAGATAGATGCCAAGAACATCGAAGGTGCTGGAGAGCAGCCACTGGCAGCCTTGAGGTTCTAGGGGTAAGGTTCCCACATTCCCTGTCCAGCCCTCGCCAGTTCAGGCAGAGCCATAACAGCCTCAAGTCTGACCCCATCCTTCTATGTGAAGAAGAGCCTGTCTGCCGCCCTCCACTGTCCTCTATGGGACTCAAATTCTAACCATATGTAGTTTTAGTTTGGGTTGCCTAGGACACAGCTTGCTTGGAAGGTGAGTTCAGAAAAGAGCAGCAAATTGGGGAAGGAAAGAGGGAAAGGAAGAAAGCCCCAAAGGAATCATTAGGAGGTGCTGCTGTGGACAACGGGAGCCTGACCATATACCAGGGGGTTCTGAGAGATGGTTAAAAGTGCAGGCTTTAGGCCTTGGGTTATAATAGCCAGAAACAGAGGGGCTTGTCCTGCACTGAGGGTCAAGACCAGAAGCTACTAGGAGACATGGCAGGCCCACTTTGTGAGGCTCTGCAGGCTGGAAACCTCCAGACTCAGCACTCCTTTCTGGGGGTACCACTCCACATCTGGCAGTGGACCCCACCACTGGCAGTTCTTCGAAAGCACTGTGTCTCCTGGCCTTGTCTGCACAGCTCTATAGCCTGGAATACCCATCTTCATCCCCTCTCTTCACTCGGCCAAGCTTGGTGTTCTTCACCTTCCTTCCAAGTTACTGCCTCCAGTAAGCCTTCTCCAACTGAGTCCCTTGAGAGGCAGCCTTGGCCTGGTCACCTGTGATCTCTGAATAGCCTTACAGGGTGCAGAGGAGCTGCTGAGCAAATGTGTTGGAAAGGGCACAAGTACCTTTGTGCACCTGCTCATGGCTGTGGCAATGGACTCCCTGACCCAATTAGTCACCTGCATTTCCATCTCCCCGGAAAGGTAAGACGTACCCACCCGAGGCTGCTCTGCAGACACACCCATTCCAAATGCAAGGATGCCTCTGCAAAGCAAAATGAAACTCTGGGCAGCCCGGGATCTGTCTCATTAGGGAGCCAGCAACAGCCCTCAAAGAGGGGAAAGATGGATGGACATGAATTCAGAAGCGGAGCGGGGAAGTGGATACACCACCACAGGGAGGAAGCAGAGACTACTCTGGTCAAGGGCAATCTCCCCCCAGAGTGCAGTGTGTGACTGCAATGGTGCTGCCTGCGGAGCATGCACCCCACGGAGAGCTGGCAGAGGTAAGTGCAAGGGCAAACTGTCCAAGGGGGAGGAGCTTCTTCTACAGCTGCAATCTGGGACCTACTGGTGTCTGCAGCCTCATATCCAGGCCTTCCTCCTCATCAGCAGGATGCAGTCCATGGACTGATGACCCTCCCCTGTGGAGTGCTCTTTAATTCTCTCTCATCCTGTGTCTTTCAAAGCTTAGCTGAAAGGCCATGTTAACATGAATCACTACCACCCGATTCTAAGACCTCCTGTAGGTAGACAAAATGAATGGATGGGTGGTTCTCTCTGGTCACTGAAATTGAATACTGTTTGTACTTTCTCTGGGGAGTTTAATATTCCCTAGGGTTTTCTCCAATGACCATATATTCATTTAACTTTTTAAGTTTAAAAATTTTCTTTTTAAGAATATTTTTATTAGTCTTTTCGTTTTTTGTTTTATTGAGACAGGATTATTATTATTATTATTATTATTATTATTATTATCGGTTTTTCGAGACAGGGTTTCTCTGTGTAGCATTGGAGCCTGTCCTGGATCTTACTCTGTAGCCCAGGCTGGCCTCAAACTCACAGAGATCCGCCTGCCTCTGCCTCCCGAGTGCTGGGATTAAAGGTGTGTATAATCATACTCTGTTTTTTAGTAATTTTAATTGTGTGTGTGTGTGTGTGTGTGCCTGGCTGGCTGGCTCTGTCTAAGTGTGGTTATGTGAACATGACTACAGGTGCTGTCAGGATCCAAAGGGTATCAGATCCCCTGGAGCTGCAGTTAAAGATGGTTGTGGGTTCTGGGAACCAGTCCTCTGCAAGAACATCACATGCTCTTAACCACTGAACCATCTTTCCAGCCCCTGGCCCCTTTCCAAGACAAGTCTATTCAGTAACTATAAGAGTGCAACAGACAAGATCATATATTTTAATAATCATTCAAAAGCAGCTACACCTCCCCAATTGCCCAGCTTTCCCTGAACCTTATACAGAACTGAGCTAATCTTGGCAATATATACTAACAGATATGACTCCCCACACCCAACTGGTGCTAATCATTGAGTTCGCACCCTCCCACATACAAGGGAAGTGCTCTACCACTGAGTCACACCCTCGTCCCCATGAGGGGTTTTTTTGGGGGGGAGGGGGCAGGGAGGCATAAAATGGCAGGGTATTCAGCCCAGGCAGGATGGTACACTGTGCTCAGGGTGGCCCTGAGACCCTGGAGCAGCACTGCTGGCAGCCAGCCATCTATCTGGAGGCACCAGCTGATGTCTTCAATCAGATTAGTTACCTCTGTCCCTCCCTCCCTGCTTTTCAAACCTTTCAGAGCCTTGCTACCAGGCCTCAGAGGATTAACCCCCAAAGGAGGGGTCATGGCTTAGGGAGAAGGGATCTCACTTCCCTAGCTCCCTCTACTCCCCATACAAGTGGGGAGGCCTCTTGGGGACCCTCCACACTGCAGGCTACAGCCAGGCAGGGCTGGGCTTGCATCCTCAATGAGTTTGCTCTGGCGCTCGCGGCATGAAACCCTCCAGGCTGTTCTTTTGTTTATGACTAGGAATATACCCCACGTGGAAAGAGAATGAGCTTGCAGAATGGAAAGTGCTTCACCAGCGCCCAGGACACAGAATGCACTGTGCCTCACCATGCTGAGTCCTCAAAGGAACCCCAAGCATCCCCAGGGCTCAAAAAAAAAAAAGATGGGAGATTTGGTCTTTATCCCCAGAAGTGGCTTCAGAATCCCTGCTCCTTTTTCCTGGCCACAATGACTTCAATATACACATTGTTTCCCAACACAGATACACTTAGCAGTCAGGAATGGCTCTGAGTTGCCTAGCAGTGCACGTGCCCAGCAGACATCTCCTCCCCTCCTCCCACAGCCTTAAGTGGCCTAGCCCTTTGTCCCAGATGCTGCCACCACCAAGCACCATTACACTTAGCTGCTTCCTCCTTATGAGCAAAATGTGCAGAAAACAGTTGCCTATAAGTCTTCAGGGCTGCTCCTGGAGAGATGCTGGGACCCAAGTGGGAGTCAGATAAAGGCCAGGCTCTCCTCAACTTCCTTGGTACCCTTTTGATTTTCAAAGCCTTTTACTCCATAGAAATGAGAGAATGAGGACCACACCTAACCCTTCACCCAGCTGCAGACCGTTGGTCCATACTTACTCTGTTTCTGTGTGTTGTATATAAAATACGGGCATTGCAGGTTATAGATGGGCTATGCTACTACCCCGAGCACCCCAGCCTCTCCTCCTGAAGACATTTTCATACACATGCTAAGACATTAATAACACTAATACACCACCACTAATGCAATAACTTCTCTTTTGTTTTTGAGACAGGGTCTCATGTAGCCCAGGATAGCCTCAAATTCACTATGTTGTTGAGGCTGTCCTTGAACTCTGGTTCTCTTGCCTCTACCTCTCAAGCACTGGGGGGATTACAAACCTGCATGCAATAACATTTTAATGTTCAGTCCACATTTGATTTGCTCCAGGCGTTCTGAAAACATATTTACTATCCTCCTTTGTTCTGGATCCCAGAGCTTTGCAAACTAGGTTCACACCAAATGTCTAAAATCTTTCAGTCTTAAATCTTAGTGTTTTGAGAACACGGAGTCCAGCTATAATTTAAAGTGTTCCCCATTCTTGATTGGCTGGATTGTTTCCTTGTGGATAGACACATTTTGAACAGTGTGCAGGGAAGCATAGAGGTGCCTAGTCCTCCTTGCTGAGTCATACTGGGATTTACAGATCTAGTCGGTGTATCCCAGCAACAGAAAGCCAGCTTGTACTGCTTGGCTAAGATGGGGACATGGGTTCTCTCTGTTCTAAAGAGTTCCCCTTTTGCCCGTGAGATTCACAAGGAGCCTGTGAAGCCAAGGTGATACCTTGAGACAAAATGTCCTGTTTTCCCCACAACTTTGTCTCACTGCTCGTCATCCATGGGTGAAGCTTTCCTGGATACATTGTTACACCAGAACAGAAAAGGCTATTTTATATATGTTGTCATTTCATATACAATTTTTCTTTTAATTTTTTTCCTTGTCTCAATTTTAATAGTCAAGAGTCCTCTTGACACTGTTTCGAGATTAAAAACAACCATGGACAATAGAGGAACTCACGGTGGCTCCCAAAGGTCAGGTATGTAAGCAAAATACCTCATATGTCCCATTTTCACACCTGGCTAACTGAGTGGCAACCCCAAGGCTGGTGTACAAAGAGTTGGGGTATTCATGGCAGGTCACACTAGTGGACTAAACAGCCAGCTAGTGACCAGAATTCCAGTCCATTGGTCTAAACACCCCCCTCCACCAAAGCATTTACTTTTTCTAAGATAGGGTCTCTTAAACTAGACTAATCTGAAACTCACTATGTATCTCAGGCCTCACATTCATGCAATTCTCCTGCTTCAGCCTCCCAAGTGTTGGGATTACCAATGTGAGCCCCCATGCTTGGGTTGGCTTAGGCTCATTTTAAAGACATTTATCTTGTATGTACGAATGTTTTGTCTGCATGTATGTATGTGCATCACAAGCATGCCTGGTGCCCTTGCAGGTCAGGAGAGAGCCCTGGATCCTCTGGAAATGGAATTATAGATGATTATGAACCACCGTGTGGGTGCTGGGAACTAAACCCAGGTCCTCTGCAAGAGTAACAAGTGCTCCTAAGTATGGAGCCATCTTTCCAGCTCCATTGGCCTAGACTCTGAACATGAGGCCACAGTGGTAAGACATTATTGATCGTGCTTCAGGCTAGCTTGGCTTTCCTTCCCTGCCTCCTCCCCTGGTGGTGGTGTGTGTGTGTGTGGGGGGGGGGGGGATGGTGTGAGGCAGGATCTTCCTACATAGCCCAAGCCTTGAGCTCTCAGCAGTTGTCAGGCATCAGCCTCCGAATCCTGTGCTTACGGGTTGGGGGGGAGGGATCTCTCTTCCTCTCACACTCTTCCTCCTTTCCAGTATGAGTGTGTGTGTGTGTGTGTTCAAATGTGTGCACACGTGTTGTGGGATATTTGAACAACATGTGTGCACACATTTGAACACTGAGTAAAGGTGTATTGCTATGACTGAACAGCCAATAGCTAAGCAGGAGGTATTGGTGAGATTTCTGGTGAGAGAGAGGAAGAGGAGGAGGAATCTAGGTGGAGGATGGGGATGTGGGGGGGGGAGGCAGAGATGCCATGGAGACGTGGAATGAGTTATACACGTAGAATGGGAGAGAGGTAAAAGTCACGTGATAGAACATAGATTAATATAAATAGATTAATTTAAGTTATAAGAGCTAGTGGGCAACAGCCGAGATCTGTGGAAAATCAATGCAATACAGAAAAACCTGAGCTAACGTCAAAAATAGGGCGGTTTACAATACTACTGTACCTAGAAAGGTCTCTGTATGTGAGAACAAAAGTTGCAGAGACGCTTGTTTGAACTAAAATTATTAACTGCAAAAAGTTTTGGTTGTAAATCGTCTCTTCATATTTGGAAGTGAAAGCCTGATACCAGAATTTATTTTTTTTTTGAACTTCTTGAACTTAATGAGAAAACTACAAAAAGATTTTGGTTATGGATTTATCTTATTTGGAAGGCTAGTATCAGAATTTATTATTTGAATTTTGAGACTTAAGAAATGAAATGCACAATAGAGATTTCATTGCAATGGGACAATTTCGAGTTTATAGTAATGACCTAGGAACTGTATGCTGGAACTGGGTTAAAAATGGAACTGTTTAAATGAAGAAATTTATTGTTTTTACCTTGACTCAAGATGCAGTTTTGTGTATGCATATATGCTGGTGATTCATGTATTGTTCTATTTATTGTTTCTACCTTGACTCAAGATGCAGTTTTGTGTTTGCATATATGCTGGTGACTCATGTATTGTTCTATGTTAAAAATGCAATTGTTTTGTGAAAAAAAAAAATAAACTTAAAAAAAAAAAAAAGAGCTAGTGGGACAAGCCTAAGCTAAGGCCAAGCTTTCATAACTGACAGTTAAGTCTCCACGTCACTATTTCAGAGCTGGCTGTCGGGCCAGAAAAAAGACTGGTTACACTCGCGGGTGTAGAGGTTCAGTAGATATTAGGTGTCCACTTCTACCACTTCCCATATTATTTGTTTTTTGAGTCAGGGTTTCTCACTGAACCTAGAACTTGAACACTAGGCCTGAGTGGCTGGCCAGCAGGCTCCAAGGACCCCCTGTCTCTGCCTCCCATCCTCACAGCTCTGGGATCACAGATACATGCTCCAGAGCCTCGCTTTTACTCCATACCGTGTGGAGTAAAAAAATCTGAAAGCACTGTACTCACTGAGTCAGCCCCTCAGCCCCAGCTTTTCCTTTTAGAGGGGAAAAAAAATAAGACTGTGGTTACAAACTAAAAACCACATTACAGGAAACTGACCATTTTAAAATGTACGGTTCAGTGACATTACGTACTCGACAACAGCCGTAGCCATCACCACCACACTTCTCCGGAACCCAGCACCTTGCAAACCTGAAACTCTGTCCTCATGAAACACTAGCTCCTGATTTCTGCCCACTTCAGTCCTGGCAACTACCATTCTTACTGTCTCTATGACTGGGGCTTCTCTACCGACTGCCTAGTCTGTTGCTACTTACTTGTCCTGGCAACTGAGCCACAATGAAGCCCTGACAGGATTCTGGTCTGAATTAGAGCCAAGAGAAGCAACATTGTTAACTGCTGTTCAAAAAATAACTCACCTCTTTACTCTGGAAAATTTATGCTATAGGAACAAAAGTTAAAAAAAAAAAAAAAGCAAAAACAGGAAGAAGAGGAGAATGTGTTGTAATAACCACTGTGAACACATTACTCAGCTTCAATAGTCATGGTATTTATCCACCTACATTGCCTCTGAAAGAAAAAAATTTATAAGTTTAATTTTATTTTGCACATATGAATGTTTTGCCTGCAGGTATGTATGTGTGCCACATGTGTGCCTGGTGTCCTCAGAGGTCAGGAGTGGGCATTGGATCCCTTGGAATAAGAGCTATGGGTGGTTGTGAGTCACCCTGTAGGTGCTGGGAACCAAACCCAGGTCATGTGCAAAAGGAGCCATCTTTCCAGCCCTGCTAGAAAAATTCTTAAACAAAAACACAGACTTAGAACGAGGTTCTAAGAAACTTCAGTGATTGCCTATCCCTGCTGCCCAGGTTCCGGCACAGTCCTTTCTCAACTGTTCAGGCTGCACCCAGGTAAGCCCCGGCATTGTTTTGTGGTTGGCAGGATGCCAGACTCACTCGAGATACCTGCTGCCCATCCAGGTTCTAAGCAGAGGCTCAGAGGAGGCCAACGTTTCTTGGCTCAAAAGAACTGGGTTTTAGAACAGCAACGGTTGGCAGTCCTTCCCTCTAAAGGCAGCGATTCTGAAAACAGAACCACCTGTCAGGGATGCTTTTCTCTCTGAAAAACAGCTCCCCCTCCGCTCATCTGAGAACAAGAACCATAACTGGATCAGGAGTTGGGACTCCGTGGCAACTGGTACGGTAGCAGCTGGTTGCCTCCCGCCCAACATGGTGTTGATGAGGGCGAGAGGGGAGCTGGGTCAGAGGAACAAAAAACCGCTCCACTATCATCCTGGCTTGGCCTCATGCCCGCAGGGATCCTGACATCTTTCCAGGTAAATGTGGGAAATACCAAGTAGCAGAGGCAAGGGCCTCACGGGCCTCACATGGAAAGAGCACTTGTTGCTCTTGCAGAGGTCCTGGGTTAGAAAGCCCAGGGCCAGGTTGTAACCCTTGCCAGGAAGGTGAGACCAGGGTTCCAGGAGTGGCAGCCTAAGCAGGGCAGGCTCTCAAGAAATCTTTGAGGTATCAATTTCTTCTCTCCTTCTTCTTCCTCT
>CABHPQ010139643.1:0-19715 GCA_902168405.1 Peromyscus aztecus | reverse complement strand
ACACACACACACACACACACACACACACACACACATAAAAAAAAACATACATGCCATTATGAAGAAGTCAGAGGACAACTTGGAGGAGAAAGTTCTCTTCTTCCACCATGTAGACCCCAAGGATTGGACTCAGGTTATCAGGGTTGAAGGTGTGGGAAACAAGACCCTCTTTCTATAACCACATTCAAAAGACCAGTGAAAACAAAGCAGTTTTTACTACATCAATCTGCAGGAAGGGTCATAGCACAAAGGAGGGACAAAAATGGCTGACATGTTGATCTGACACAACACTGTGATTTTTAAAGGCCCTGGTTGCAAGAAATTCCTGCTCTTTTCCCCATTGCTTGGTCCTTTAGAGAGTTAAAAATCTCTGCAATCTTCTTGCACAGCCCAGTTCACAAACCCTTCATCCTGTTGATTCCAGGTGCAAAGTCTTATCTAATGAATACTCTGGGCCTTGAGACTGCTCCCTTTTCTGATTGTGGATTCAGCCACAGAACAACCTGCCTACAAGTTTCCAACTCTGGGAAGAGTTCTAAGACAAGCAGGCTCTGGCCAGTCTTAGGCTAGGGGAGAGCAGTCAAGCACTTCCTTCTTATCAGTGGCGACTTTGATGAGCTCTAAGCATGTTTTCTATAAAAATGAAACAAAACAATTTATTTCTTAGAGCAGCAAGCACATTTGTCCTCTGAGCCATCTCACTGGCCACAGATAAAACATTTTGCAAAATAAAAATTAGACTTCTCTTGTGAGATGTACCATGATGTTAGACTAGGGGCCCTCTGCTGTATAGGTCAGGATGCTGTCACAGAGGGAGACTATGACAATCTAAGTTCCTCAAGGAAGCGACATCAGAGTTACCTATGATTTTATTATGGGTTCCCCCCCCCCCCTTTGGGCATGGCATGATAACTCATTGCCATTTTTGAGAAGAGATTGCCTTTCTTTGGTAACCATGGCAACTAACTGAGCAATAGATGGTAGCTATGACTGAACAAAACCAGATAGCTAGATCCATGGTAATGTTAATGGAGCTGAAAAAACTTGCTACAAGGAGCTAGTTGAGGAGTCAGCTGTTACTCTCCCTCTAGCCCTTCCTTGGCAGTCTTGGGAAATGCTAAAGTGTATAGATAGTGGGAGATTAATGAAAGGGGTGCTCTGTGATGCAGCTTCCATGAGGCCATCACCCATGATGGGGTGGGACTTTGTGGTGAGGCCACTGTTTAAAATCCTCCACACTTCTGTAAGCAACCCCAATCAATGGAATCATTCCTTTGGTTAGTCACGAGTTCCTTATCTAGGGTGAACAGACTTCAGTTCTCCACCAGCACCACCACCAGGAAAAGTTTAACAGAACCTCTTGATGGAGACTGTCATAAGACACCCGTGCCTCTATGTAGTGATAGTGCTCCCTGGAGAACTCTGACATTAACCATCCATCATGCAAATTCTTCAGAAAATGGTACTTTTCCTAACTGGATTATGTTTTCTTTATATATAGATATATTATGGTATGTGTATATACTTTTTGTGTGTATGATATGTGTATATACTGTTTGTGTGTATGATATGTGTGTATACTGTTTGTGTGTATGATATGTGTGTATACTGTTTGTGTGTATGATATGTGTATTTACTGTTTGTGTGTATGATATGTGTATATACTGTTTGTGTGTATGATATGTGTGTATATTGTTTGTGTGTATGATATGTGTGTACACAGTTTGTGTGTATGAGGTAGATATGCATATGTCCACACATGGTGTATGTGTGAAGGACAATCTTGGGTGTCAGTCACTGCCTTCCACTTAGCTTGAGTCAACATTCTTAATTGTTTTGCCACTGTGTGCACCAGTCTAGCTGCCCCGTGAGTTTCTGGGGATTCTCTTCCTCCATACACCCCATTCACCTTGCATTAGGAGCATTGTAATTACATATTGGTGCTACACCTCAGAATTTTCATGGGTTCTGGAAATCCAAGCTCAAGTTTTCATGCCTGTGTGGCAAGGCTTTACCCACCAAGCCATTTCTCTAACTTATACTTTATATTCTAGAATATTCTCTACTTTAAAAATTTTGCTAAAGTTGGCCTACTATTTTAATCTTAATGCAGGCGCACTAATGTATTAAAGTTTTCAGTTAGTTCTAAGCCACTGACAAGACCCAGGTTTGGTCTCACTTCCTCTAGGAAGATTTCTCAGTGGCACAATTTTCTTCCTTATTGAATGCTGTACAGTGAGTCTTCAGTAGAATAATGAATGAAAGATGATTGAGTAGCCTAGGGAAAACTACAAAAGACAGTCCAATCATTGTCTTCATAATACTGGAACTCCTTCTCTGAATCTGTCACCCTGCTGGGACACTTGCTGGGACAAAGCTGTGAACAAGTGCCTCTGGTCCTCTCTCATAGAAAGAGATGGACCTATTCAGGTGAAACCCTTGTGTATAAGCCATGTCCCCTGAGAAGGAATCTACCTTCAGATTCACAGGTTCCTAAAATACCAACAAGAAGAAAGGAAACAAAGACCTTCAAAGAGCTGATGTTAGTGGTAATTCTCAACTTGATAGAATCTAGAATCACCTGGAAGATCACCCTCTGTGGTCATCCTGGTGGAAGATTATCTTGATTACATTAGTTGAAGTGGGAAGACCCACCCACTGTGATTGGCAGCATTCCCCGGATGGGGTACTAGACTGTCTAAGCAGAGAAAGGGAGCTATATATTAGCATCTATTCACTGCTCTCTGCCTCCAGATTACAAAGTGATGTAGCCCAGTGGCTTCAATTCCTGCCACCGTGACTTCCCTGTACTGTAAGCCAGAATAAACTCACTGCCCTGCTGTAGGATGTTCTGTATGTCAAATGTGTTGCTCTGATTGGTTAATAAATAAAACACTGATTGGCCAGTAGCCAGGCAGGAAGTATAGGCAGGACTAACAGAGAGGAGAATTGAGGAAACAGGAAAGGCTGAGGCAGAGAGACCTGCCAGCCGCCGCCATGACAAGCAAGATGTAAGGTAGCATGACAAACGAGATGTAAGGTACCGGTAAGCCACGAGCCACATGGCAACTTATAGATTAATAGATAATCTATAAGTTATATATATATATATATATAGATAGATTATAGATAATAAATGGGTTAATTTAAGATAGAAGTAGATAACAAAAAGCCTGCCACAGCCATACAGTCTATAAGTAATATAAGCGTCTGAGTGATTATTTTATATGTGGGAACTGTGGGGGCTTGGTGGAACCTGGAGAGGAGCTCTCCAGCTACAAATGGCACCCAATGGGTTGGCAAGAGTTTCCACCTAAAACCTGAGAAAAAAGATTCTAAAACGGAGCTAAAAACAGTTCCTCGTTGTCTCTCTCAAGTTAGTGGCAGCCTGCGTGTTTGAGCTACTATGGTGGGTTCCTGGCGTGCGTGCGTGCTCAACCTGCAGTATGGCAGGAATGAGGCCTCTGCAAGTGGCACATTATGCTGCCTGCTGGATTTAGCCTTTGCTAGTACAAAACAAAAAAAAAGAGGTTTCTGGGCTACATGCTGCTTTGATAGAAGCATAGACCCACTATTTCTGAGAGTTGATGGCTCCCAGAGCTGGCAGAAAACGTACCACCACCATGTTGTGAAGCTGAAGAGGGTGGAGCCAGCAGTCACAGCACCTTTTCAGTCTTAGAATGCTGCATTTTAAAGCAATAGTTGCACAATAAGACAGATTCAGATGAAACAATACTTTAATTGCTTTACAATGTGTGTAAAAATGTATGTAGGCTTGGAAGAGAGAGAAAAAGGAATATATACAGTTATATAAAGAAATACATAGTTTTTAAAAATGAAGTCTTTAAAGAGACAGTAAAGGTAATGTAAAAAATAAGCCACATAAAAATGGCTATCACACAGAGAATCTGGATTATGTTCTCTTTGATATTCGTAACTGAAGAAAAACATTTGATTGTAAAAGATGTTGAGTTAGGCCAAAATGTATATTTTAAAGGTACCTTGACTTCAAAATTTGGATATAAGGATATGTTGCTTTGGAAAAGAGGCTCTGCTTTTGTTTCCACAGAAAGCCAGAGGCTATAGATTTGTTCCAGATTAAGATACATCAGGTTTGACCAGCCAAGACCCCCTGAAAGGTCTCCGATGACACCAAGGCCCAGATGACCCAACATCCAGAACCATTTCAAGGCAACTGGCTCAGACGACACACCCTCACGGACTACTCCATAATCCTAAAATTTTCTTTGCATCCCCATAAGATACAGTGCCCCCTTCCAGCAGCAAGTAGTAAGAAAAGCTATGCCCAAATTCCCAAATACACCAAGCTGGCTTTGGAGATGGAATTGGCTCACTCCCTCTCTAAACCCAGGTATATTGCTAAAATAAAAAAAAAAAGTTAAGATATTCTTGTGTCCCAAATCAAAAGAGCCCTCTGGTGTGGGACAGAGAAAAACCAATATTTTATTTAAAATAGGTTGATTATAAATACAATCTCTTTCTAAAGAAGAAAAGGGGATATGATATAGATATGATAGGATGAAAAGGTAAATTGCTGAGCCTATTTTAAAGAGCAACAACTTGTTTAAAATGTTTTACATTGGTGTAGATTTTAGTTTATTGATACAAACTTAAAGTTAATATTGTTATACTGTGTATATATTTATACTCTTGTTTAAGGTATTATGCTTGCACAGCTCATTTTAAATTGTAATGGATAATTAAAAAAAATAGATTAATAATTAGTCATCTATGATAATCATACTCATAGCCATGTTAGTTAAGTCTTCTAAGTATACATAGATATATTTCAGATAGATAGATAATCTTCAAATACTTCAAAGACCTACAGAATATGGCATTTAAAATGTTTTTAAAAATTTAGACTTTTTGGACAGTGAGAAATGTCTGCTCCTGGCAGCACCGATTTACTTCAGAGAGGAGGATGGGCATCAAAGACACTCCATATGGAGTTTATCTTCACCTTGGCAAAAATAGCCATTTGCACAAGAAACTGTTCTTGCATGGACTGCTTGATCGACTGGACATACAAGACCCATGAAAAGGTGACCACTGAACTTGGCTTGACAAAATGGTCCTTCAGGTTCCTGTTTCACAGAGGAAACTTCAAGACATTCTACAGGACACAGAGAAAAGTGACTGAGAGACTCTAGCCCTGTGGGCTGAAGACAGATGCCCCAACTTTACAAAGGAACATTAGATGACTGTCCAGGCTGCCAGCTGTCTCTGTCTATCTTGAAAGACTCCCGAAAGTTGCTTGTATCCTCCTCCCATTTCTCAGGTAATATTATATCCTTCTGAGGTCTTTGATATAGCTGAAGCTAGGTAGTTGCAATTTTCCTTAGTTATGATAAAAGATAAGTTAGATATAAAACCTTAAACTAACAAATATAAGTTAGATAGGATATCTTCTTTAATTTTGCCAAATAAACTAGTTATTATAAATAGAGTAGATATTATAACTGTAATTCTTGCTTGATAATTGTTTTGTTATCTGTAATTTTACTATGTAAAAGTCAAAACCTTCCTTTAAAAAGAAAGGGGGGGGGACGTGCTGTGGAATGTTCTGTATGTCAAATGTGTTGCTCTGATTGGTTAATAAATAAAACACTGATTGACCAGTAGCCAGGCAGGAAGTATAGGCAGGACTAACAGAGAGGAGAATTGAGGGAACAGGAAAGGCTGAGGCAGAGAGACCTGCCAGTTGCCGCCATGACAAGTGAGATATAAGGTACCGGTAAGCCACGAGCCACATGGCAACTTATAGATTAATAGAAATGGGTTAATTTAAGATAGAAGTAGATAACATAAAGCCTGCCACAGCCATACAGTCTGTAAAGTAATATAAGTATCTGAGTGATTATTTTTATATGTGGGTTATGGGATTGGTGGGACCTGGAGAGAAGCTCTCCAGCTACACTCCCCCTTGTTGATTTTTCTCTGAGAACTTTACCACAGAAAAGAGATTCAGACACATGCTAGTCTAGCATGCCTCCATCCCAGTGCAGGAGGCCTTTCACTCTCTCTACTTGCTAATCTGGTTCTTAGCTCTGTCTTTTCTGAAGAGCTCCTTCACTTCCTGGACAACTTCATTCTCCTTTGATAACAGGGTGTAGACTTCATTCTTCAAAACCCAAGTGAGATTTTACCCTCTCTGTGGTGATACCCTTACTTTCTCCCAAAAACTTAGAAATAGAAAGCATCTCTTTACTCCCATGGAGATTGATTTTGTTGTGGTTTGTCATTGAAATACCATTGTTTATAGAAAGAATAGAGATGTTACCTCATCTCTTTCCCTCACCTGCCTATTAAAAAAGTATTCTTTGAGAAATTTAAACATGTATACATAGAAATGTGATCTTACTCACTTCTCATTTCCCACTTCAACTTCCTCTGGATGTACCCAATTTCATGTCTTCTTCTTTTTAAATAACCCACAAAGTCCAATTAATGCTACCAACATGTGCATGGGCATGGGATAATTCACTGGAGCATGAGCAACTTACCAGTGGCTGCACCACAGAAGAATGATTCTCCCTCTTCAAGAAGCAATCAACTGTCTACAGCTTCTCTGTTAGGAGTGAGTAAGCTCCTTCCCATCTATGCTAAAATTTTGGCTGGTTTGATCTTGTGCAGATCCTGTGTAGGCAACCACAAATGCTCTGAGTCCATGAGTACAACAGCCATGCCACTTCCAAAAGACAGCACTTCACAACACTCTTCTCCATCACCTGGCTCTTAAATCCTTTCCTTCTGCTCCCTCACCTACTCTTGCTAAAAAAAAAAAAAAAAAAAAAAAAAATCAGTCACGCACACCCCTGAATGCTCCCTGACTCAGTTATTCCTATTGTTCAAAAGGCTTACATAGGATGCTTAGCCCTCTCCAGAAGAGCTCTATGTGGCACACTGTATCATGGTCTTGTAGAGAAACCTAAGACAAATCTCTGAGACTGAAGCCCTCAAGGTTTGGCATATCTCCTGACAGACCCAAACTCTTACCTTTCTTGATCCTAAAATCTTGATAACAGTGTAACATGTTCCCAGTCCTCTCGTTTACCCTACACATTTGATGCACTTCATCCTTCATCCCTATGGAACTTTTCATTCCCTGGCTCCTGTATCCCCTGAAACCATCTCACGTGAGAACTCTGTTTCTCCCACAGCATAGGACAGTTTCCCTCTTGCTCTTCAGAGTTTCTCATTGACAACCTTCCAGCTCACTAAAGACCCCATGATGCTTAATATCAATTGTCAACTTGACATAAATCTAGAATCACCTAGGACACACAAAAGGAATTTCTTGATTGGATTAACTGAGATGGGAAAGCTGACCCTAAATACAGTGTCATTCCATGTCTGGGATCTCAGAGTGAATAAAAAGGGGAAAGAGAGCTGAGCATTAGTATTCACCTCTTTCTGACTCCTGACCGAGAATGCAGTGTGACTATCTGCCTCCAGATATTGTCACAATGACTTCCCTGACATTTTGGACAGCACCCTCAGACTGGGAACCAAAGTAAACCCTCCGTCCCCAAAGTGCTTTTGTCATAGCCACAAGAAAGGCAGCTAATGCTGACTTCTAACTCCTCTGAAACACATCCTGTCATCTGTAGAACTCACCCTCTCTCCTAGCACAGTTTCCTGCTCTCTTCCTGGTCATTTTCCCTCATATCCTCAAGATTCTGACTCCAGATCACTGTCTTTCTCTTCTTCATTGCCACCATCACAATTTTTTTGGTGATTTTAAAACCCTCAGTCAATGTTCCTAATACTCTTCAGTTCCTTTACCATCTCATTGTCCATGAGTTTACTTTTTCTCTCTTGTCAAGTTGTCAGCCACTTATCCTCACTCTTTTGTTGTGTTGTATTTTTTTATAGTGTCAAAGTGTTGGTGAATCAGATTTTAAATTATGTAAGATAGAATAAAGTAAAAAAGGACATTTCAAGGTCTGTGCCAGTATGGTAGCCTAAGACTTGTTTCACGATGAATTGCTTAGGTTATCTGCATGTGTACTGAGTCAGATGTGAAAAAGATCTTGCTTGCATTGCACCATGGCCAAAAATGATGGCAAACATGTACTGCAGAGGTGTGTATCACCCATGACCACCTGCAGGGTACATCACCCATGACCACTTGCAGGGTACATCACCCATGACCAACTGCAGGGTACATCACCCATGACCACCTGCAGGGTACATCACCCACGATCACCTACAGGGTACATCACCCACAATCACCTGCAGGGTACATCACCCATGACCACCTGCAGGGTACATCACCCATGACCACCTGCAGGGTACATCACCAATGACCACCTGCAGGGTACATCACCAATGACCACCTACCATCAGTACTTTCTGTTGAACACTCAGTCTCTACCACTCCCTAGATCAATTTCTGTCTCCTTGTCTCTTTCTCTCTCTCTCTAGTATCTCTGTATTTATTATATAAATGTTTTTTAGCACAAAATAAGTGATAGGGACAGCGCTAGGTGACAATATACAAAGGAGAGTGGAGCACAGCATTTTTTATTGTTATCAGCTTACATGATATGGTAGAGAAAGCAAGTGTGTAGTGGTTCTTCTATAAATCTGTACTATTTTGATGATGACCATTTAGGTATAGGGTTTGTGTTGCTGAAGTTTTCTCCAGTCCTACCTGGCCCACGGTCAGGACAAATCTCTCTCATCCGCCAGTCCTGCAGCTGCTCAGACCCAACCAAGTAAACACACAGAGACTTATATTGCTTACAAACTGTATGGCTGCAGCAGGCTTCTTGTTATCTAGTTCTTATATCTTAAATTAACCCATATCTATTAGTCTATAAGTTGCCATGTGGCTTGTGGCTTACCAGTACCTTATATCTTGCTTGTCATGGAGGCAGCTGGCAGCGTCTCTCTGCCTCAACCTTCTACTTCCCAAAATTCTCCTCTTCTTGTCTTGCCTATACTTCCTGCCTGGCTACTGGCCAATCAGTGTTTTATTTATTAACCAATCAGAGCAACACATTTAACATACAGACCATCCCACAGCAGGTTTGGGTTACATATGTTGAGATAAGGTTGGATAGGCTATCTAGCTCCCTTTGTAACCCAAATTGCCCTCAAATCTGTGATCCTCCTGCCACAGTTGTCTGAGTGATGACATTACAGGTGTGAACTACCACATCCAGCTTCAACATTATTACAATGTGTTATTGTTGTTACTGTTTTGATACAGGATCTCATGTACCCCAAGCTGTCTTTGAATTCCCCATCCTCACACCTCTACCTTTGGAGTGCTAAGATTTTAGGTATGTACCACATGCCCAGCCTATTACAGATTTTTTTATTGTGAATTTCACACGCGCACATAGTGTTCTTGAAAACATATCCCAAATGCCCTTCATTCCTGGCTTCAGCACCATGCCTGGCATGAAACTGGTGTTCAGAATATACTTTTCAAATTATCAAGGCTGTTGAATTTGTAAGACTGCAAACAATGAGCAGCAGATAAGAGCCTCTTCTGTTTCTGTTGATTTCTGTTCATCACCGAATCCGCATAGCACTTAATCTCTTCCATCATTGCTCCTCATATTTCTGCTGTGCAAAGTTTTATTCCCATAGTTGAGTTCAATAAATTCAGAATGACAGAGAGAGCTATCCTCAATATTCTGCTATGCCATAAGGAAAACTCTAATGAGAAACTTCAGCTATAACTCTCTAATCACACACCCAGACCAAGTGACAAAAACCCTCAACATCTGTCAAAAGATTAATATGCTTTTACGTACAGTTCAAAGCTGTCGGGTGTAGCTCATTAGAATAATAAATCTATTAAATCTTGGAAGGATTAACATCTCATTATCTCACTCTTGTTATGAGAATGAAGGGTTTATTATCTCAACGACTTTAAATAACTCTCACCATGGGATACAAATCCCCCCACCCCCAACCCCTGCAGTTTGGGCATTGATATATAGTTTTCTAAGTTGGGTGTTATCATTTAAGGAGGGCATCAGAATGTCTGTTCTGGCCCTGAGAGAGTGATGGAGGGATTTGCTTTAAGTAGTCTTCATGTTTGATCCACTGGTGACTTTAGACCTTCTTTTCTCCAGAGACTTTGCTTTCACTCTTGACAATCATCTAAGGCTCAGATACACAATGAAGCAGTGAAAAGGAGCACCAGACAGGGAGTCCGCAGGGCTGCAGGCTGGGTCTCTTTACACTGATTTCTGAGAAAGCCCCTCAGTTCCTTGTCTCCAGTGACCCTTTGTCTCATTCAGAACTGAGTGTCAACAGCTTCTCTGCATGAGCCTTTCTCAGTCCCTCCACACAGCAGACTCTTTTCCTAAACCTTTACCATTTTTTGAAAGGAGGTTTCTTGCTACCTACAACCCAGACTGACCTCAAATTGTAGTTGCTTTGTCCCAGCCTCCCAAGTGCTAGGATCTTTAAAGAGTGAAATAGGCCTGGGAAGATGGCTTTGAAGATTTTAATGTTCTGTATGACTTGAGTTTGTTCCCAGAATCTATGGAAGAAGGAAACAACTGACTCCCAGGACTTGTCTTCTGGCCTCCACATGTGTGCTGTGGCACACAAACATGCATGCTTACACACACACACAAACATACACACACACACACACACACACACACACACACACACACACAGCTGCTGAACTAGCTTCTGCATTTTTGAGGGCAGGTGAGCTGGCTATCAAGTGTCAATCCTTCCTGTAGGCATCTCAAAATGTCCTACACTCGGTCAAAGGACAACTCACCTCCAAAATGGTCACAGTTTAAATAAAAAGCCAGTAGAAGGGAGAAGAAAGACATGATCTCTGAGACACAGTGATTATCACCACAGGCATTATGAAGAGAAATGTTAAGGGCATTTCTAGTGATTAATCTGGATTCAAGAGATGGGCTATTCAATCAGTGTTGCTGAAACCATCATGGCCATCACAGATTTATTAAAAAATAGCATCATTTCATTTTTATTTTACCAAGTAATTTTCTATCTAACATAAAAGTGGGTATCTACACAAGAATAAAAACCAGCTGAAGAGGAAGAAAAAGAGTTGTGTCACTTCACTGTGCAACACCCTAGTGACGGAGGCAATCTCCAAAACAGATGGGAAATTTGGCTTGAAAACCTGTTGCTTTGCCAAGTGGAGTGGTAATCTGTCTTTTAGTTTGTTCAGCTTAATGATGAAGGCCTCCTTCATTCAGCTACACAACAACCCCATCCTTGTGAGCTGTCCATGATTGCCCAGCCCTGGCCAAAGGTGGACCCCTTATCTTCATACAAAAAAACCCCAAAGAAACAAAAAAAACAAAAACACAACAACAACAACAAAAAAGTAACTTCTAGACTGGCTTCTTTGAAGTCAGTGTTTGTTCATCTTGAGTTGTCTAGTTTCATACTTCTGTGTGTCTTAAGGTTTTATGCTTAAAAAGTTGTGTGTGTGTATGTGTGTGTGTGTGTATATATGTGTACAGGTGTGTACATATCCCGGGTCTCTTTCCACCTACTATTGTGTGATTTCTGGTACTTTGTGGACTCCAGACCAACTGGCCCATAAACTTCCCCATGATTCTCCTGTCTCACCTCCCATTTTTCTGTGGGAGTGCTGGAAGTATAGACGCATATCATCACATCTGTGTATTTTTTATGGGTATCTTGGTATCACACTCAGATCACCAGAGTTGTATGATACGTGCTTTTATTCTCTGAGCTATCTTAGTAGGACCAATCTCTTGAATTTTAAGTAAGCCTTTTAGAGAGTTTTACTAATTCTACAAGACCAACCTAGTCTGACAGAATCCTCCAGCCAAAGCCTCTAGACAACTTTTACAACCAAACACGAGGTAATGGGACAAGAGGTCTTTCTGAGTTTCAATCTTGTTATTTTTCATCTATAAATGACATATGATTGAGAGGACTCAGCAGATACCATAACAGGCTGCTCAGTCTTCTCTCAGAGACCAGGCCTCAATTTCAGTTTCCTGAGACTGAACAAGCAGTTTCTGAAAGATCCATAAACAAAGGACAATCAATCTCCAACACCCTCAACAGCAAGGACAAGGAGGCCTGGAATGTGCAATATCAGGCCAGGCCTGAGCCACAGTCAGCAAGCTCAAGACAATAATCAAATAAGGACAAAGCATGGCACTTTTTCAGGCCTGCCAAAAAATGGAAAAACTGTAGCCTTAGCCAACCCCTTCTAGCGCTGGCCAAATATAACATACTAATATGATTGCCACTTGCTTAAGCCAATCATATCAAAAGGGACCTAACTGCTCTAGGACCTTTCCTTGGCTATATTTAAAAGCAGCTCCTCTCAGGACTATTTGCTTTTGTGTAGAATGGTCTGCTCCAGCATACTGGAATCTTTCTTGAGATAATAAACACTTTTGCTGATGTGGATGGTGATCTTTTGTGAGACTTCTCCAGGACCCTAACAGTGATGACTCTGTTTGCAGAGTTAACTGAAAATTCCCAAATAAAATTGTCTGTTGGAAAAGTTGAGAAAAATCAGTAATACACTTTAGATAACTCAAGAACATGGACTTCGCAATAATACTTTTCCTTTATGTTTTTAAAAAAGTCAATATCAAATTCAAAATTTAGTTTTGTATCTTAGTTTTATTTTTCACCTTTTATTTTCAAAAGCTAGCACACATTAAAAACTAAATGAAATGCAGGGTCATTAGAAGGAACTGATATGAATTTACTCTCCATATGAGCTTCATTGGTGGGGAGCCCTGAAGTCATAGGCAACCATGATTAGTCCTTAAAATGGGAGAGCAATGTGGGAGAGAGCATCAAGGCCATAAGCAATTATAATGGAGTTTTGACAGGGGAGAGAGATTTTAGATGTCCTTTGATTTCAGAGAGCAAGGGGGAGTTTCTGGCTCCCACAGATTTTTCAGAAGTGGGTAGGCAAACTTTAGACCACCTGGCCTAGCCAGGCTCAGTCCATGTACACAGTGATGGGCACTAGGTGGTACCATAAACTAATTCTGTAGCTGCCACCAGTGGAAAGGAATAGTTAAAGGTTCTTTTCAACTCTGTCCCAGAGAGAGTTACAGAAGGTGTAGTCTGATTTATGAGGAGGAGTTGACAGGCAGCTAGAGGGCCTGTGATCTAACAGTATGAAGCTGCTAATTAAAGATGGAAGACAACAGCATTTCTATTCCAATCTCTCCTCTAGACACAATTGAAAACAACAAAAGAACAAAAATGAAAATTAAAGAACTCTATCCCTGCTGACACATGTCTAAAGAGTTTAATTCTAAGTATAGAAACCCTGCTGTTAAAAATAAATTAGCATTCTCCTTATTTTTTTTTCTAACAGAACCCTGCCCAATGAATGGAGAGAACATGGGGGATATGTTTAGACCCGTGTTACCAAAAGTGCACAGGTACCCCATGTGGGGCTCCTCTGTGAGGAGCTAAGAAACAGGATAAAGGCCAGGAGTCAGGTCAAAGAAGAAAACAGCAGCAAAAAGAAACACATGGCAGTAATTAGTTCATTTTTCATAGGGGAGAACATTAATTAGTACACCAGAATTTCATAATCAAAGAATATGTGCTTAAGTATATTACTACTATATGAATAAAATAATAGTAACTAAACAATATTAATGGAAAATCCTGACAGCAGAGCAAAAGCTTTCCAGGCTCTCAAGCAGAGTGTAAGCGCATGCTTAAGGTAAGAAAACCAAAAACGGGACTTGAGATGGTCCAGCAGTTCAGACCACCTGCTGCTCCTGCAGAGGACTGGGCTCACTTCCCAGCACTCCTATAGTGGCTTAAAACCATCTGTAACTCCAGTTTCATGGAATCTGATGCCCTCTTTCCGCCTCTGAGGGCACCAGGTCCAGATGTGGTGCACATCTATACATATAGGCAAAATACTCATGTAAACGAAGTAAAATAAATCTTTTCTAAAAAGAAAATCACAAAATATGTTATAAAATTTTGAAACTATTTTCTAAAAAGGAATGTGATGATGCCAGTGAGATTTCCAGTGGATAAAGGCTCTTGTTTCCAAGCCTGACAACCTCAGTCCGAACACCAAACCCACAAGGCGAAAGGAGAGAGCCGACTCCCGCCAACTGCTCTCTACTGTTCATACACCACTGTACCATGTGCACTCTCCCCATAAACACACACACACAAAGAGATGTAAAGTCGGAAGAGTGGATGCCTCACATATGTCAGTGTCAATAAAGTAAACTTGCCTTTTAAAAGAAAATATCAGTCAGATTTCATAAATTGTAAGCTAATCCTCATGTTTATTATAAAGAAGAGGTACCAACAGAAGACTCATCTGAAAAGAAAGGTGACAGGTAACAACACACAGTAGAAACAGATGGAAAGAGAAGAAGTGTGGACAGAGGGCACCATCGCTCAGTGGAGGCCTGCTGTCCTTACTTGAGATGGCACAAACATTCATTAGCAAGAGCAGCAAGAACGAGAGAGGGAACGACCCTGTGTTGTTCTCTGTGGTCTCTGGTCACAGAAAATGAAGCAGATTCAAATTTCTTCATTAGTGTTAGCTCTAGTTGAATCAGAAAACTCTGCACCTTACAACTATGACACATAGCTACTTTCCACATACCAAATGAGCATTTAAGTGAGTTTGTGGGTAATTGGCGGGGATCTCTGTGCCATCGCACATGCATGGGGGTCAGAAGATAACTCCACCTGTCAATCCCCACCTGCCACCTTGTTTGAGAAAAGGCCTCACTGCTACTGCATATACCAAGCCAGTTGACTTGTGAGCCTCCAAGGAGGCTTCTGTCGCTATCTTCAGTCTGTCCTTAGGAGCACTGAGATTACAGACATGTGCATCCACATCTGGCTTTTATGTAGGCTCTGGGGATCTGAACTCATATCCCCACACTTTCTCAGCAGGAATCTTTTTCTCCCTGAGACAGAGTTTCTCTGTCTAGCCTTGATTGTCCTGGAATTCACTCTGTAGACCAGGCTGGCCTTGAACTCACAGAAATCTGCCTGCCTCTGCCTCCCAAGTACTGGGATTAAAGGCATGTACCACCATGCCTGGCTCTCATCTGATATCTTATCCAATGAAGTATAACCCCATCCCTAAACATTATTTTTGTTTGGCATGTACCATGCAACAAAGAAGTGTACAATACACCCCATGTACTACCCAATTCTCTAATCTCTGGTTCCATCACAAAAATTTTAGAATTTAATAATACAAATAGACAACAAAATGTTAAAGTACTGGTATTTTCTATATCTCTCTTTTAGATAACCAATGGTTCTAAATGAAAAACCTAAAGTCAAATTGTACAATATCTAAAATGTTTTAATGTTGATAGCACTATCTGAACTTTAACACTGAAGGGAGAAGTAACTACATGAACACTTGTAAAGAGAGGGTAATGGGGAAAATACAATTGAAATATATTATACACATATATAAAGCTATTGTTATGAAACTGGTTGCTTTGGTTTCTTTCTGCTTCTGGGATAAATACCATGACCAAAAACATCTCAGGAGAGGAAAGGATTTATTTGGCTTATACCTGCAGGTCACAGTCCACCATGGAAGAGGTCAAGCAGGATCTTGAAGAAGATGTTGTCTGCTGGCTCATCACAGGTTCATGCTCAGTCAGCTTTCTTATACAACCCAGGACCACCCAATCAGGTAATAGCGCTGCCCATAATGGGCTGAGACATGTACATCAGTTAGAAATCAAGACAAGACCTCACAGTCAGTCTGATAGAGCAATCCTTCAATTGTGATTACCTTTTCAAATGATTCTAGGCTGTGTTAAAAGCACAGTTAAAGTTGACTAGGACATCCATTATTATGTATATTAATAAATTCTAATAAAATACTTAAGCAGTAATAATAATTAGGATAATTTGAATAATCACTTAAATTATACAAAGGAAGAAACAAATAGCAAAACAATCTAAAACAGAAATACAGAAATTAATTTGAAAAATATAACAATAAATTACTATAGCATAAAAAACTACTGAGTGAATAAGTAAATATTTTAATATTTGGAGATGAGAAGCCTAGGTACATAAAGAATTAAAAAGAAGAGAAACAGCATTAGAAATTAAAATTAAGACATGGCCACAAATATTGGGAAACAGTAAAAGAATTATAATAAAAAGTCTTGCTTATCCTTTGTAAAGATATTTATATATTGAAAGGAATAACACTAAGAAAGTATAAGTAATCAATTCTCCATAACACAAAATTATCCACACAAAAGAAAATTCAAGAAAAAATTTAAAGAAGTCATAAGCCTATTCTAAAATAAATCTAACTATATGTAGCAAATGAAAGCATTCATTTCATTCTAACTTAAGTCATGAAAATTCAAATTTAAGCATTATTAAAACTGTGTTTATAATAAAATGCTATTCCCAAGTACCATAACTTGAAGTTTAAATTATGTGCTAATTTACTATGGAAGATATTCAGCTATCCTGGTGCAGAGAACCAAAATGAGACAGATTTCAATATTATAACACAATAATCTTAACTTGAAATGTCCTTGCTGTCTATATGGAAGGAACACAGTGTGAGAAGAGGGACTAGAGAGTAGAACTGAAATACACTATATACATCTATAAAAATGTCACAGTGAAATCCATGGTTTTATATCATCAACATCTTCTAATTAGTGGGTGGAGAGATGTCACAGAAGGTAAGAGCAGAGTATCTGAGTTCACGTCCCAGCACTCACGTCAGGCAGCTCACAACCACTGTAACTCCAAGGGATCGGATCACCTTATGGACTCTAAGAACATCTGCACATAAACATATCATTAAAAAATAAATCTTAAAATATTTTTTACAGGTGCTAATGAATAAAATAAAATTTGCATCTCCTTTGATGCCAAAATTTTGGTTTTGGCAAATTTTCATAGATATATAACCCACAATGTTCAAGAAAAGAAATCTTAATGTGTTAAATGTATCATTTGTAGTAAGAAATTATCTCTAAGTACCTATGAGTAAGAAAATGGTTTAACAGATTTCAGTCCATCTAAATACTGCAATATTATAAGGCAGTTAAGAATAATGTTGTCAGTATGACCTACCAACACTAAACCAAGATGAGATAAGCAACTTAAATAAATCTATAACAAACAAGATTGAAGCAATATTTTTTAATCTCCTAGCTAAAACAGGTCAATGCTTATATGGATTCACTTCCTGATTTCTACCAGGCCTTTAAAGAACAGCTGACATCAATGCTTCTCAAATAAGTCCATAAATTAGGAAGGAAAGGAACACAAAAATAAAAATAAACAGATGAACACAGGACAAAAAAGAAAACTGTAGGTCAGTTTGCTCCCTGGTAAACACAGGTATAAAAATTCTCAATAAGCATTTATAATAAGAGTTCTGTAACACATCAAGAAAGATTTCATCATGGTCAAGTTGTCTTCATTCTAGCAATACAGAGATGGTTTAATAGATATAGATCAATAAGTGTAAAATATCATATAAACAGACTCAATGATGAAAATCACATGACAATCTCAACAGATTCAGAAAAGACTTGTGTAGATGTATCCAACCATTGTATTAAAGAAAAAACACAAAGCCAAGGTAAAGAGAAAAACCCAAGTGGTCAGAGCTAAGAGCCTTACCCGCTTGCCGCTGGCTAGCCTCTTCCGCCAAAACGACCTCTCCGAGAAAAAGGGAGGTATTTCCTGTGCGTTCGTCTTTAAATAGAATTCTGTTCTGCCTTCTCATTGGTGGTAAACCCAACCACCTGACTGCCTCGTCACTGCTTGTTTGTACAGACCTCCAGACACACATTGGAGCCTGTGTCTCCAATATTAGCAATATCCTTGAACACACAGAGATCTATCTAGTTCTGCCTGCCGAGTTCTGGGATTAAAGGTGTGCGCCACCACGCCAGACTCTGGCTATGGCTTGCTAATAGCTCTGATCCCTAGGCAACTTTATTTATTAACATATAACATTTTGGTACAAAAGAAAATATCACCATATCTCCCCTTTTCTATTTTAATAAAAGAAAAAAAGAAAAACGCTTATAACTAACATAAGAAAAACTATATACAGAAGTACAATAACTACATACAATATATACAAGTAATAACTACCTAAACAATATCTAGTCTATTTATCTTTAACAAATTCAGGGAAAATAATTCTATTATCTATCCTATTGTATCTAATTCACTTTCTATCCTAATTAATCTTCAACTATAACTAAATAATCTTCAACTCCTTCAGAGACCCAAGAAGGAAATAACATTACCTAACAAAAATAAAAACAGGAAGTGCATGCAAGCAGCTTCCAAAAATTTGTGAGTTGACAGAAACAGCCAGCCTCCTGGACAGTCACCGGAGGTTTCTCCACAGTGTTGGGGCATCATCTTCAGCCTATAGGCTTAGCGTATCTGACAGACTCATTTGTGAAGTAGGACGTACACAAGGTCAACAGTTCAACCTCACCTTGGGTGAGAGTAGTCCATGTACCAGAAACACCTGAATTCCATTAGTGTCATGTCATGATTCAGGATTTTAAATTCTGGAAATTGTTGATGGTTTTTTTAATTCAGCTATCCATCCTTCTTGACCATGTATGTGTGGCTTCATCTCAGCATCCCGTTCTTCTCCACATCCCTCTATTAAATGCCAGTCTGCTATTGAGAGGCGTGAGCTTAGTTACTCTTCAAGAATGACTGTTTCAGCTGCTGTTCCATTGCACATCAGAAACCATCGGCCCACTGCCTATTCAGCTGCCTTGGAAGGAAAGTGCACTGTACCTTTTCTGGATTGCAAAGGCCACTTCAGGGATGGTGCCATATTGTCCTGGCCTCAGAAGATGCCTTTTGATAAAGCCATAACCACACTTACTTTGGCAAGAATCAGTAGTCCTTTGTTTCATTTCTGTCTGTCCATTTTGTCCTGTTGTCAGCAGTTGATTCGAGGATACTTTGTTGTCCAGTGGCCAACTTTTGCCACAATGAAAGTTAACTCCATATGCAGTTTCTTCAATGCCCATATTCTCTCTGAAGTAGATTGGTATTGCCAGGAGCCGACATGTCTCATAGTCATAACAAAAAGAAAAAATTTTTAAGTTATTAAAACATTTTAAATGTCATATTCTGTAGATCTCCGAAGGGTTTGAAGATGACCTGTCTATCCAAAAGGTATCTGCTCTATCTTGAAAACATAACTAATATGACTACAAATTTTCTTATAATGTCTAACCACTAACTTTCATTTCTTTATATCCTAATAGTTGGTATCAATAACATTTCAAGAATCAGCAGTTTGCATTATTTTGTTAAATGAACGGTAGAAGTACAATTAGGAATATACATATAGCATTTCCTAACAATATCAATTTCAATGTTTATAATTTGTATACAACATAAAACAATCCAATCCAATGTAAAGTATTTAAAACTAGTAATTGTCTTTTTCTTTTTCTTTTTTCTTTTCTTTTCTCCATTTTTTTATATAAACAAGAACCGTAAATCTAATCTCCTTTGCTTAACCCTTTTCCTAACCCTTGATAACCAGTTGTAACCAACCCCTCTAAACAATGAAAATTATCCCAGACCCAAAACCCATTAAAAGACCAAAAAACCACCTGTCCCACACCACCTCTTTGGGAATGTGGGCGTCGTATTCTTGAAATTGCTTCCTGCTGGGTATGGGC
>CABHPQ010139642.1:0-17740 GCA_902168405.1 Peromyscus aztecus | reverse complement strand
AAAAAAAAAAAAAAAAAAAAAACCAAAACCAAAACCAAAACCAACCAACCAACCAAACAAACAAAAACACCACAGAGATACAAACAATGAAACTCTACGGCAACATTTTGACAACAAATGGAATCAGAATCCTAGAGAGTGATTGCTTGTACTGAGTTATCACAACAACAAAAATGCAAAATCCAAACCTTGGTTGGGAATTTGTGGAGCCACAAGCTTAAGAAAAATTTGCTTCAAGAGGAGTGTTATTAACAGGCTCACGAAAGAAATCAGGTGGCAGAATCTGCTTCGTCCTAAGAGAACATGGCACCTGATACAGGGACGGATTTGGAGAAAAGAGGAGTATTTGATGTACTAAAAGTGTTTGTTTTATCAAGACAAAGAGAAAGAAAGGGAATAGAGTTGGGTGGGAAGGATCTGGGAGGAGGTGAGGGAAGAGAGACCACTATCAGGGTTTTCTATAGGGTAGAGATGGTTCAGTAGTTAAGAATGCTTCCTGCGCCTAAAGAAAACCAGAGTTTGGTTCCCAGTACCTGAGCCTGGCTACTCACAACCACCTGTACCTCCAGTTCAGGGGATCCGACACCCCCTTCTGGTCTCCCTGGGCACTGATCTCTCTCTCTCTCTCTCTCTCTCTCTCTCTCTCTCTCTACACACACACACACACACACACACACACACACACACATATCTTTACAAGAAAGGTTTTTCCAATGCAGTATTTTATCTTGTGCATTATCTTGTGCATCCTTCACTGCTTCCTAAGACCTTGTAGACACATGTATTTATTTATTATTATTACTGGACATTATTTAGCTAAATTCTTAAACAATTGTTAAGCAGAAAGTTCCTTTAATTGTAGCTTAAAATACACTCAATCAAAATTGCTAAAATACCCAAGGACTATAATTTTGATCTCTTTTTTGAGATTTTATTTATGTCTGTAACTTTAAGAATTTTACTCAGTTTCTTGAATAAAAAAGTCATTTTAAGTCAAATCACAAATCTACTGCCAAAACATGTCAGATGCTGAAATGCCATCCAAGCAAAGTATGGTTTGGAATTCAGATCAATGATTTTAAAGCAACTAAAATATTGGATATTTTTATTAAATATTAAAAAGGTTGTGTTTACAATGGAGATGCTTAAGTTTCAATTAATGTTAAATGTTATGTGCCCAAGAGTTTTTAAACTGAAAGGGACTATGGGGGTCATTCAATTCCATGTCTTTGTTTTACAGATGTAAAAACTGAATCCTTTCTCTTTCAATGGTCCAGTAATCTACACCAGAACAGAGTCTCTTAACTTTTCAACCTCATGATGGTTTTGTTAAGTCATAGGAACATTTGCTATGAACTTTACAATGAGTTCCCTTGGTCTTCTTTAATATGGAAGTGCTACTCCAAAGAAAATATAATTTATGGTTCTAGAAACACTGCTACAACAATCTAATCCCAACTACACTGTTTTGGGGGTGACACAGAGCAGTCACTGGATTGCAGTGTATTCTTTTTCCTAATTATAAAAACAAGAACTTTAGTAATTTAGACTCACCTATTTAATTTGGTTGTTGCAAGAAGCAATAATAAAAATAACCGTAAAGCATACGGCATAGCTAAATGCAAACTAAATGCTTAATAACAAAAACCCATCTCAACTATATTTAAACCAAGAAGCAATAACCACTTGGAGTCATAATTAGGAATGAGTAGAGAGGAGCGTCTCTGTGTCCCTATAACACCCGAGCAAGCTAATACAGCTGCATATCTAAGAGGCTCTGTGGCTCCTAAATGTTCCTACTTTTCCATAATCCAGTTTTGTGTTTACCTAAGCCATGTAACAATTATGTATTGAGACCAAATTAGAAGTCAGTGCCTCCTCCCAGGTGCTGTTGATTCCTAAGCAGGAGGCAGTGTTAAGTAAGTACCTTTGTTGATGCTGGTACACCCTGCAGAATCCACCTTGCATTTCTCCTGTAACAGAGCAGAAGCACTGCCGGAGTATCATTCCCTAATAGTAAAATATAGCTTCCCAGGTGACATGCAAAATTGTCTGGCTTGAGCTGACCTTTAAAAAAAACAAAAAATTATTGACTAGATTCTCTTGGATAAGAACAGATTCTGCAACAGGAAAGAGTGGGAAGTATCAATAATTACATCATAAAAGTGTTGTAATGCAAATTTTTGAAGAAAGGCAAGTATATTAGGTATAGAAAACAGGACTATGAGGGAAGGTCTGTGATAAAATGCATGCCTAACATGCAAAAATTCCTGGTTCCATCTCCAGCACCAGGGTGGGTGGGAGTCATCTTTAGGGATAGGATTTTCTTTTAAAAGCAACTTTTTAGAAATTCCTTTTCTCCTTTGTTCTTATCTTTTTCAAATGTGGATCACTCTGGGGTTAGGGGTGTGCTACCTAGTATGGTTGAGATTGTGGGTTCAATCCACAGGACTACAAAAATAAGAAAATAAATATAAACAAACATGGATTACTTTTGATTTCATATACATATGTATATATGCACATATGTAATCTTTATGTGAAAAATACTTTTGCTTCAGTCTCTTCTACTTGGCAAAATGAAGTATGATGTTCACAAAAGAAATGAAACTAGAGAGTTGTGAATGTGAGTTGGTGGTAGTGACAGCGTGGGAACTGGAGCCAGTATTTTTGATTGGATTCTTGGTCCCAGTTCTTGGTGATGCTTTCGCAGGGGAAGCCACTCCATGCAGCTAGTACTAAAAGGCAGGGTTGAAAATGGCTTCTAACCATTTTTAAGCTTATACTCAACATGTATTCTTTCTTAAAGCCCACAGTTTTCCTTTCTGAATTGTATATCTCCATCTCAAATTTAAACAAGCATTGCTCTCAGTGTTTAATTACAATTTAATGGAAATAGTACTTGCATTCCAATTAGCTTTTAGTTTTCACATCACGAATATGCATCCAAGTTATTGTGTCATTATAATCTCATGTTATAATGGCTTCATAATGCAAGTCCCTGCAGGGTTGAATTAGTAGTTTCCTATGGTAATCGCCCATCACTATAATATCATAATCACATAAGCACAGTCCCCTCATGCTCCGTTGCAATCATTCTGACATTGTAAGAGCATTTTAATAGTATTAGCATAGATTCTCTAGAGAAATCATCTCATTGTCACTGCATTGCCATACAAGATTAATCGTGATGGAGCCAAGTCATGGTATAAGAGCTTGAAAAGCAAAGAGTGACGCTCAGCAATATGGAGTTCACCTCCTCCAAAGGTCAGTGCATTTTGTAATAAGGTCATCAGACAACCCTTGACTGAGATGTTAATCCTTTCCTAAGATGTCAAGGTTGGGTTTGTTTGTGAGGACTCAAACAATAGTAATGAACTGGGTCAGTACCTTTCTGGCAGATGAAGTAAAAGTAGACGTGGTTCCTACCTACAAGGAGTTTACAATTTAATGGGGTTTGGGTTGAATGTTTTCATGAAAATTAATGTACTCTGAAGAGATTGGTAATGCATAGAGGCTGGGTATTACTGAAGAATTTATTGTTGTTTGCAGTGTTAAGGATGGAGCCCAAGGTCTTCTGCATGCTAGACAACTGCTCCACCATTAAGTTACATCCCCAACTAGAAGGAATATCTAATAACTAGGGTGAGTTGAATATAGTAAGCATAACTATTTTGGGAGAAATGGAATGTGTGTTATAAGCATCTGGATGGCTTCTTTGCATTCACTAATTCTGGGAAGAGAAAAGAAGTCTAGGAGAATACATGGTCCCTGTAACACCTAAGCACAGGCTGGAAGCAGTGCTGTGAGTTGAAGACTCATGTTGGGGCATATTCCCTCATTTAAAAATATGGAAATGGGCTTGGGACCTTTAAGAGTAGGGGCCTTGGGGTTGGGGATTTACCTCAGTGGTAGAGCGCTTGCCTAGCAAGTGCAAGGCCCTGGGTTCAATCCTCAGCTAAAAAAAAAAAAAAAAAAAAAAGAGTAGGGGCCTTGTGGGAGGTGACAGGATCATGACCATCCTGAGAGGGGACTAACGCTGGCTGATTTTAGGGGATGAATTGCATCTCCCAGGAGTAGGTAAGTTTCTATGAAAGTGGGTGAGAAAGGGTTGGAGAGATGGCTCAGTGGTGAAAAGCACTTACTATTCTTAGAGAGGACCCAGGTTTGGTTTTCAGTACTCACATGGAGACTCACAACTGACAGTAACTCCTATTGCAAGAGGATTTAATGCCATCTTCTGACCTCCATAGGCTTCTGCACACATGTGGTGCACATACAAACACTCAGGGTCACACACAAACAAATTAAGCAATCAATCAATCAACCAACAAATAAAGTAAGCTAGTTTTTCACTCTTTACTTTTATATTACACACACACACACACACACACACACACACACACACACACACACACGGTAACACAACCCTCTCCAGATTCTGTAACTATGTTGTTGGGCATTCTGGTCACCAATGTCACAGGCCAAATAAACTTTTTTATCTTTATCTTCCTTTAGAATTTTCCATGCAGAGAATGGAAGCTGCATTGTTCTGGATTGCTAGATGAAGAAAGAGCACAGCTTTCCTTATGTAGTTTCAGATCCAGCACCAGGAAAAAGAAAGTCATAGAGAGAAAAACGCTGCCCATCCCCCAGTAGACTCCTTGGTTTCCTGAGTTGAAACCACGGTGTAAAATGACTGTCATTGTGTCAATGACAAATGGCACACACTGCAGGGACTGGCAGGATATTGTGTTCATTGGAGGGGCCTCTAATCTCCCAGTATTCTCGGGGGACCCCACAGGAGAATTGCAAACAGATTCTCATAACTCATGAAGAATCTTCCCTGCTCAATGTTGAAGTGAGAACAACGTCACTTAGCGCCATGCCTGGCCCAAAGCAGGCATTCTATAAATGTTTATGGATGGATGAATAAATTAACTTGACTGGAAAGAATATGTGGGTTTCAGAGCCACTGTGGGTCTGAAAACACAGGGAACAGATTTGAGATATGTAGTCTCTGGTGACATTAACAGTAGAATAGTTACCAACTGGCAATGCTCCTCAGATTATTGCTTGTCTTCTTGGTTATGGCACATGGCAGTCTTCTGAGGGATGGTGATGGCAGCCTTCTGAGGGATGGTGGTGGCTAATATTCCCTTTCTGGGATTGTGTGCACCCAGAAGACCCCAGAATTACTCCAAAGCTCCAGTTTCCAAAAAGAAGCAATAAGACTTTTTTAATTGGAACAGTAAGGATAAAGATACATTCTCTAAGTACTCAAAGCTACTTTTAACAACAAGCTACAGAGCAATATAAACCTATTACATAAACAGAATTAGCTGTCCTGGATCCTTTGAAGTTATTTTTAACTTCGTAGGTAAAGTCTTTACAGCCCTTGTCACTCTATTCTGCTTTGGGTTCTTGTTTAGGCATCCTGTGAAATTTAATCTCATTTCCTGGCTAATTCCTTCCAGTAAATTCATCTCATGCATTTTTCATGATGTACTGGTATAAAAATGTGCTTTTATTACATTTGGTTATCAGTTTTTATCACTTGCTCTATTACTAGACATGATCACAGGTTTAAAAAAGTCAATAATTTGGGGGACTAGTGAGATGGCTCAGCGGGTAAAGATGCTTGCCACCAAACCTGAGGCCCTGAGTCTGACCCCCTAGGATCCACATAGTAGGGCAGAACTGATCACTCAGATATCGTCTGATGTCCACATGCATGCCATGCAGTGTTCATACCCACAGATATACACACAAAGCAAATAAATACATGTCATTTTCTTAAATCAAGAATTTAGGATGTTTAAACCCATGTATATTTGATGTAAGAACAGAAATCATATTTACTACGTATAATGTATCTTGCCATTTAGGAAAAAAATATTAATTTTCCCCTCTTATTCAAGACTCCCAAAAGCAATAGAAATAATTCCTGATTTATTAGATGAATATCCCAGTTCAATAAGTTATAGTATACAACATATATTAAATGATAGTTATGAAATATCTTGAATGTTACCAAAAGCTACTGTCAACTTAATATACTTAATCAAATCTTAGGGTTTCAATCCCTGTGATGAAACATGACCAAAGCAAGTTGGAGAGGAAAGAGTTTATTTGGCTTGCTCTTCCACATCACTGTACATCATCAAAGGAAGTCAAGACAGTCACCCAAACAGGGCCGGAACTTGCAGTCAGGAGCTGATGCATAGGCCACGGAGGGGTGCTGCTTACTGGCTTGCTCCTCATGGCTTGCTCAGGCTTTCTTATTGAACCCAGGACCACCTGCCCAGGGCTGGCACCACCCACAGCTACACTACATCATCACTACAACATCAACCACTAAGAGAATGCCCTATCGGCCTGCCTACAGCCCAATCTGTGGAGACATTTTCTCAATTGAGGCTCCCTCCTCTCTAGTAACTCCAACTTGTGTCAAGCTGACATAAAACTAGCTAACACAACCAATCAATATGAGAAAATGGACACAGATTGGAAAAATGATGGCTTTCTGAATACATCACAATTTTCCTCAAGAGGAATAAAATCTGGAACTTTACCAACTCCATAAAAAGTTACTGTGCTGAAACCTTGTCTTTGGACTTCAGTTTGTGGACCTCAGTTTTTTGACATTAACAAAATGAAAAAGTTGAACAAAGGTGAAGCCTAAAGTGTCTTCCAGATCCAAGGTCTAGGGTGGTATCTGAAGAGGCATTTTGTATGTGCCTTCCAAGGTTTTATTGCAAGTACTAACCAATGAATGAAATCAAATGAGTTTACAACCCAGAAGTTCCAGAGTGTTAAGTATTTGTTACTCTTTATACTGATCATAAGAGCAAGATAAAGCACAGTGCACAGAATGATGGCTTCATTAGCCCTCAAATAAGATGTTCTGCTGAAGCAGCTCAACACTATTATTTCCCAAGTAGCTGTGAGAGTTATCCATGATCTGCCTATGTACATGTGTATGTGTGTGTACATATTTAACACCTATTTCCAATCATTACAGTAGAAACACAGAAACTATTTTGAAGATTTGGTGTCAACCAAAATACCAATAAATGTTTTATTATTTAGTGGACAGTGATGTACAGTTTTAAAAATCAATAATCCACCAGTTTTGTTAGTGTTTTAAAGTGTTGATATACTTCTCATTACTGGTTCAAATTGATATTAGGTGGTACATGGGCATTTTAAAATGTTTTAATCAAGTATATATTTTATTCTATTCCAGGAAAAATATAATAAACACTATTTTATTTCAATTTATACATTAAGGTAAAGCTTAAGTTAAATAGTGGATTGGCTGAAAATCAGCATGTAGGAATAGCAAATTCTCTTGAAGATGATAGGACAATGAACCAAGTTTCATTGGAATGGGTAAAACTTGCATTGTTTGTGAAAATGAACAGGACTGTCCACCTGTCTACAGCATCTTATAAGGTTCATTTTCAAGTCTGTTGCAGAAGTAACTACTAATATTGCCCCTAACTCATCAGAAATATAATCTTGACTTCTAGCTCGGCAAAGAAAGCTATTATCCAATTTCAACTCTCAGACCTGTTTATTGATCCTATAATTGTGGACATTATTTTAAATGATGTTTGTTTAAAGACATATATATATGATATATTGTTTGAAGACTATGGATTTAGGCATTATTGTCAGACACAGTATAGTTACTTATCAAGCTTTGTAATATTTATAGACTGAAGCTCCACAGTTCTGTGCATCATTTGCTGTATAGAAACAACATATAAGAATTCTCCACAATGTCAGAGGGTAGGAGTATAGCACAGTGGTAGCCATTGTCCTGGACTTAGTCCCCAGCACTATAAACAAAATCAAACAAAAATATGCTGTGAAGCTATTGCATTTAAAGCAATAAATAATATAAACTTATTTTGGTTAGTTGTTACAAACAAAAAATATAGTAAAATGAAAACTATCTTATACACACACGTACATCCTACAATGCCATTATACTGTATTGTGTTTTGCAATAATACATCCCAAAATTCCATATATTCTTTGAACATACTATAGAAAGAATGAGTAGTAGCATAGGCTCATGAAGCTCCATATTACAATGAAATTGAGGATGTTTTTATATATGGCACAAGTCTAACAATGAAAAAAAAAAACACAGACCAACAGAACTCCATAGACTCTTCAAGAAGAGTATTTTCCACCTGAAACTGTTACTTGGAAATATTTATAAACAAAAAGTGGGAAGATCCTACTGAGGAGAAATAAAGGATGACTAAGACGGTCATTGCAACACTGAGCATAAGAGCCTTCCCTTTCTGCCTCATCACCTCCACATCAATACTGCAGAAAAGTCTCAGTGATGTCACTATTTGAGGTAGAAGATGCTGTACTACTGAGGAACTGAGTTTCTACAAGATATTTCCATTAGAGGAGAACAAGGACCACCCTTGAAAAAAGCACTTGGCTGAGTGATAATGAGTCAAGTTCAGGGCAGTACAGATATCAATGGAAACCTACACTGGGCCCAAGACATGTGACTCGTGAAGACCTGCAGAGTTTCCAATCCTACACAAGGGAGAACAGGCACTGCCAATGACAGAAGGAGGCTGGGCTTCAGAAAATCACCCCTGTGAGGAACACTCTTGCCTAATGTCAACCTCTAAAACTGTTCCTGCCACAGCAGAGCATTGGGCAGGAAGTTCAATGGTTAGTGTAGTGGTAAATTAACAGGCTCCCAAGTCAAAGACTGAATTCAAGAAACCATATCCCAAGAGTCCAATAAACTAGTTGAAAAGCACTGAGTTGTGGAAGCAATAGACATGCCATATGATAGAAAATAACCAAACACATTTAGCCAGGAAAGGCATTCTCATAGCCTTCTTGCATAAGGGTTTCAGCGGGACTTTTTCAGTGGAGGAACTGGTAGTTTGTATTAGTTACTTCTTCATTGTTGTGACCTGCCTGGAAACAATGAAAAGGAGGAAGAAGCTATTCAGGGCCATGGTTTGAGGGTACAGTCCATCATAGTGGAGAAGGCATACCAGTAGAAGCTTGAGGCAGCTGATCACACTGCACCACAATCAGGAAGCAGAAAGAGATGAACGCTGATGTTCAGTTCACTTACTCCTTTTCCCCTTTTTATTCAGTCCAGGGCCCCAGCCCATGAGACGGTGCTGCCCACATTCTGGGTGAGTCCTCCTCATTTAAACCTCTTAGGAAATTCTCTCAGAGAAAAACCTACATGTATGTCTACTAGGTGACCACCAAGTTGAAAATGAAAATTGACAATCATGTAACTAAAACTATTCTTCTTACATAAGAATTATCTAACATGTGCATGTAAACTTCATCTCCTTCAGGGCCTTAAGCATCAAAGCTTGCATCATTATAGGCTGCATATATCATTCATTTCCTCTTATCCCTTTTTTTCCCTATTTATTTATTTGTTAGTTTTAGCCCAACCTGGCCTAGAAGTTACTATACAGCTGAAAACATATTTTTGACTTAGAGAAAACTCTTGGATAAAAATGGCTGCAAATTACTAAGGAAATATTTAAATGGTTGCAGTTCGGATAGTGAAGTATAAAGTTGACTGTATATTTTGGCGGTTTACTAAATTCTGCCTCATCCACTGAATGATGTCGCTTCATTTTTAATCTAATTATTTCAACGTTAAGTCACAGGCATAAAGTTCCTTTTCAAATAATATTCAAGAGAAGTTCTTGCATAAAGCAGCCTCCAGGGACTTGCATTCATCACTTGGCAGCTCATATTTGATAGAGAAAATTACTCCCAAAGTGGTCATTTCGAGAGACCATTACCAACAGTACACTGGAGTTTTCCTGTCCTCCACTATCCACGCATTTAGATTCCCAACCCACAACGCCTTCAGAAAACGGCGGCTTGTTGAAAGGGTCTTACAGAGGAACTTCGTGACAGTGAGGTTGCCAAGGTAGCACTAACCCAACAGGACTGGGGGTTTCGTAAGGAAGAGATGGCTGGGTGACAGACACACAGAGGGAGCCTAAAGTGCAGACACAGGAAGAAGCGGGCCATCTGCCAGCCGAGGAGAGGGGCCTCGGGAGAAGACAACCTGGGCAGCTGACACTTACATCTTGAACATCTAATCTCTTGACTGCGAGAGAATTCATTTCCGTTTCTGAAGCCACCCCGTTTGTGGTTACCGCAGACCGAACCAACAAGTGTAATCCTGGAGTGGAGGCCATCTGATCTAAGCTGCGGAAACACCCTTTTAGCTACTCCTCACGGTTCAGGGTTCTATGAATGGAATGACAACGGTAGAAAAGGCAGGCCAGACACGGGCAGCTCAACATAACACAACGTGACAGATTTGGATGACATCAGGTGATGGTTGAGGGCATGGCCTTAGACCAAGTAAACCAGGAAGCTCATGGAAAAATTAAACAGTATCACTCGGTGCATGTAGCAGCGGTATGATGTGAACCAGCCCTGAATTGGGGTGGGAACTTTTAGGCTTTTCGAGAACGAGACTGACAGTATTTAACTTTTCAGATACGTGAGCCATGTAGTGGAGAGGACACAGAGCAGTGTGATGGGGTAAACAAGAGATAGGTTTAAGAGTTCGTGAAAATATTTAAAATATTTTAAAGATCAATACAAGCAGAGTTTGGGTAATAGTAAACAACAACAAGACAGAAATCTTTGAATAATACTGAAGACTTCGTGGAGGCATAGGCTTTTAATTATACAAAAGAGCATTAAATTAACAATAATATTTACCAATATTCTGCTCAAAATGCTTTTCAAACGCCAAATAATTACCCAATTAAGCCACTGTAAGATAAGCTGTTATTACTGCAGATTTAGTGAAAACGACTAATAATTATTGTTATAACAGTTTCTGTGAAGTAAGACAGTGCTTACTGTGTATAACTAAGCATACCTCACATCATCTTAATGAGGAGGGAGCAGACGAAACAAAAGGCTGATTGTCTACATGAACTCAGCAGAAGACAGAGTTGCCTGAGAACCAAGAGTCAGGGCCTGTATCCAGAGAATTAAATATGCAAAGCAGAGATCAAAATTGGCAGAAGGCTATTTATGAATATTGTCAATACTGAATATCACAGACTGACAATAGAGAATCTTTGGTCATGCCCTGAACAACATAATTCATCACGCCAGTGCTTGGGGCAGTCATGTCCAAGCAATTTATCATCATCATATCACTCGTTTGAGCACGAGAAGGGGAGAACGCTGATTGTTAACCTCTAGGGAGGCTGGATTTATATCTGGCGCCCCTCAGAATGCAGCCTGGCTCTGCCCAAAGCAAAATGTTCCTTGCTTCACTTCTGTTTAAGTCACAGTCAAAGAGCCAAAGAGCACACGATGCCTACAGGATTCAGCGAGCAAAGCCCAAATCTGATGCTCTGATATCCGAGTAAGATAGTCAGGAAATTGTACTTTAAAGGCCCCTTAAGCTGCATAAAAAAAATATTAGTCAATGGTAAATATACATGATTCATTTCAAATGCCCTTTGGTGACAAATCAGTTTTGGAAATGCATTCACTGATAACTACATTTAGAAAGGAATGTCTCTTCACAACTCATCCAGGATCATTCCTCCATACTGGAAAAGTTGGCAGCATGCAACACACACACACACACACACACACACACACACACACACACACACACATATTTTTTTCCCAAATAAAATTGGGAGCCTTGATTTCCACCCTTTCTGGGTATTGAGTCTGTATGTATTTTTACTTTGACCCTGGCTGTGCTTGCAGAATGTAATTAAGCATCTAAATCAATGATTCTCAACCTTCCTGATGCTGTGACCCTTCAATACAGTTCTTCATGTTGTGGTGACCCCCAACCATAAAGTTACTTTTGTTGCTACTTCATAACTGTAATTTTGCTACTGTTATGAATCATAATGTAAATGTCTCTGTTTTCTGATGGTCTTATGTGACCTCTGTGAAAAGGTTGTTCAACCCCACCCCCCACCCCCGTAAGGGGTTTCGACCCACAGGTTGAGAATTGCTGATCTATAACTGCTATTCTTTCCACCTTTGTTTAATATCATGAAGCTGACTAGGGCACTGTGGGAAACAGTGGGCCTGTCATCTTCCCAACAGTGAAATGAACATTAGTCACAATAAAAGCCTTGTGTAGCACCTTCTAGGCTCTCGGGGTATCTGGTGAATTGGATACAGAAATTCCTGGATGCATGGTGCTCAGATCTCCTGGAGTCTGTAATGCAGACTAGGTGAGGGTGCACTAACGCACTAACAGACTTCCCAATCTCTGAGACTAAAGGCAAGGAGAGTGTATTTCTAGGCCACTTTATATGTCTACACTATGTGATGGTTCGTGTGATTGTCAACTTGACAAGAATCTAGAATTGCTTAGAAAACAAGGCTCCGGGCACACTTGTGAGGAATTATCTTGAGTCAACTGGTTGCTGGCCATGCCTGTACGGGATTATTTTGATGAGGTGAACTGAGGTGGGATGAGTCACCCTACAAGTGTTACCATTCCCCTGACTGGGATGCTGGCTGAATATGGAGAAAGCTGGCTGAGCACCAGCATTCACCATTTTTTGCTTCCCGACTGTAGTTGCAATGTGACCAGCTGCCTCAAGCTCAGCTCCTGCTGCCGTGACTGCCTCACCATGATAGAAAGTCTCCTACGAGCCAGAAGAAACCCAGCTGCCCTTGAGTTTTTCAAGGGTATCTCATCGCAGCAACCGTAAAATCAAGTAATTCTCAGAGGGTAACATGGAGCTCAGTTCATCTTTTTTCATCTTAATCTTGCTCTGGGAGGGTGTTTCCAGAGGGGAGTAACTGATGGGAAAGTCTGCCCTAAGTATGGGCAGCAGCATCCCATGGGCTAGGATCCTGGACTGGCTAAAACGAAGAAAGGGGAGAGCCAGCTGAGCATCACCAGCATTCATCTTTCTACTTCCTGCCGGTGACCATAACATCACCAGTTATCCAATATTCCTACCCCGTGCCTTCTCTGTCGTGATTGACTGCACCCTCAAACTGTGAGCCAAAACAACAAAAGGTATTCTCCTTTAAATGGCTTCTTGTCAGGGATTTGGACAAAGAGACAAGATGAAACCCACATATTACCACATAGAACTTCTCTTCTGTCTTTCCCCCAATGAGTGCTGCTTTTCTAGTCATTATTACCCTGACATCTACTCAGCCTTCAAGCTAGCAAACTGAGACTCATCTTCGATTGGTCCCCCTTTCTTTCACTACCACATTCAATAGCAAATTCAATGGAATCAGGATCTAAAGTACTCAACCAACACACTCATTCAGTAAATTCGTAAGAGTCTAATATGCATGCAGCACAGCATCGGCCATGGGGAAACAGCAGTAGAGGCAACAGGCAAAAGACCCAGTCCTTGGCTGGCTGTGGTGGCACATACCTGAAATCCCAACTCATAGAAAACACAGGAAGGAGACTCAAGCTTGAGGCCAGCTTGGGCTACATACTGAAGTACCAAATTGTAGCTGAAGTTTTTTTGGTCCCACCTGACTCCCACAGCCCTACAGTCCCGCTGCTGTTCAGATCCAAGTAAATACACAGAGCCTTTTATTAATTAAAACTGTTTGGCCATTAGCTCAGGCTTACTACTGACTAGCTCTTGCACTTAAACTCAGCCCATTCCTGTTAAATCTATATGTCACCACATGTTTTGTGCCTTTACCTGTGTGTCATTATATGTTGCTCCCTGGATGGCAGGCTGGCATCTCCTGACTCAGCCTTTCTCTTCCCAGAATTCTCCTTGTCTGCTTATCCCACCTATACTTCCTGCCTGGCTACGGGCCAATCAGCATTTTATTAAAGCAATGTACAAAATCATTATCCCATAGCATTTCCCCTTTTTTGTTTAATTAAAAAGGAAAGTTTTAACTTTAACATAGTAAAATTACATATAACGTAACAGTTATCAAGTAAGAATTACAGTTACAATATCTAGTCTATTTGTATTTGGCAAAATTAAAGAAAATACTTTATCTATCCTATATTTGTGAGTCTAAGGTTTCATATCCAACTTATCTTTTATCACAACCAAGGAAAATTATAACTATCTTGTCTTCAACTACATCAAAGACCTCAGAAGGATACAATATTATCAAGTAAACAGGAAGAGAATTGTAAGCAACTTCCAAAAATCTAGAATGACAGAGACAGCTGGCTGCCTGGCGTCTCCTCTGCTCTCCTTTCTCTTCTCATCTATCTGTTTAATTTCCCGCCTGCCTCTAAGCTGCCTTGCCATAGGCCAAACGGCTTTATTTAACAACCAATCAGAACAACACCTATTCACAGCATACAGAAAGACATCCACAGCATCAAACCATCAGGGGCAACATAGGGAGATCCTGTCTCTCTCAGACACACTTCAGTCCTCAAGTACAAGACATTTTCAAAAGAGGGAATAAATAACAGAGTTATAAATATAGTGGACTGTATGGGAATTAGCAATATGGGGGGAAAGAAAGTGAGTATGAAGACAATGAGTACTAAGCAAAATGAGGGCACTGAAGGGTGATAGCGAACATCAGGAAGATGTACTGATTACGTGATGTTGACAACTTCGCTTTCTCTGCCCCCACGTTCACTGATGTCACCAGGCCCATTCTCAGCTTGTGTTTGGGTTTCATCAGCCCCACCTTAGTGTTAGTCCCCTGTTCCCTGCAGTTAGTACATGGAAAGTCACAGTCCTTTCCAAATGGCACAAATCCTGACATAACTGCTCCCACCCAGATCTCCAGCTTCATCTTGAACCAGACACTGAAACCTTCCGGAAGTCCCTAGAATGTTTCAAATTCTTTCATGCCTCCCCTGCTCTTGTAGGTCTCAGTAAAAGGGATATCTTTAAGTCCTTGTTATCTTCTTACGTCAGAATCTAAATTGGTGAGGCATCTCCATCACCAAATCCTAAGTGCACCCTCTCCACCATTATCCATCCCAGCCCCCTACTTACAAGTTGTATCTGTATATTAATTTGCTTGTTGGCTCCTCCACCCCCAAAAAGAATATAAACTCAACAATCTGGTGTCTTTATTTGTCCTGCTCTCATTATAGTCCCCGTGACTATTCAGGCGCAGAGTACATATTTATTGATTGAATAAAGTAACCCTTCCTGACCACCTTGTAATTTCAACGCCAGATGTGACCAAAATATCATTAACTAAAAGCAGTATCTTATTTTCATAAATCCATAGATTATTAGGTTGAGCCAAGACTTAGAGATCAATGACCTCTATGTGCCTAGGAAAGCTAAGTAACTTCTCTAAAGCTCTGTGACTGCAGAGCTGGAACCAGACAGATTCATGATACGTCCGAGTTGTTCACACCAGCAGCCACTTTCTCTCTCTTAAAATAAGATTATTTTATTTTTTATTGTTGGGGGTTGGACAAAGGGCCTTGTGCATGCTAGGCAAGCACTGTGCCACTGAGCTTCAGTCCCAGTCCCTTTTGAATTTTCTATTTTGACACAGGTTCTTGCTTAGTAACCCAAACTGGCTTGGGACTTGAAATCCTCCTGCCTTAGCCTCCTGAGTAGCTTGTGCAGGTATATGCCCCCAGACTAGGCCACCAAAAATGATTCTTATGCTGTATTCCGGATCATGACCTTAGTCCCTGTTGGAGGTGGGACAAGTCTACAATAGACAAAGTGGAGACAGTCTTGGGGAGAGCATGGACTTCGGAGCCAGAAAAACAGACCCCCTCCTAACACTTCCCAGTAGTGTGGCTTGACCATTCTGTACCTCATCTTGCTCATCTGTACTGCGAAGCCACTTGGCAAGGCTGTGTGATGAATTAGAATGTAGACTTCAGGTACCATCCCTGACAGCTAACTTTCACTAAATGTCAAAAAACAAGTACTTGGTCATCCAGAATCTAGGAATAGAAATAAAAAATCCATTTGCTTTTTTATTCCCAAACTACATATGTTTTCATGACTTTGATAATTATAAAGCAACATCTAGCCTCCACAAATGAAAACATAATTTCATAAAGACACACTTGGTGAAGCTGGAGTTCAAATTATCTTTTTGTTATCTAACTCATCAAGTCAGAAATGGTCAGAAATTTCTTTTCAGTGTGCACTGTGGTTTCCTCCCTCCCTTCCTTCCTTCTTCCCTTCTTCCCTCCCTTCCTTTATTTTTCTTCCTTCCTCGTTTCTTTTTCTTTGAAGGGCGTTGGTTATTTCTAGAATGGTACCAGGCCTCAAGGATAACTATTGGACATCCTCTCTGTCTATGTAAACTATAAAGGACTGTGCCAAGTGGGTGTTTAGTCCTGGGATTCTTCTTACAGCGGTTCCCTCTCTGTAGCAAGGAATAAAGGGAACTTAAGGACAGGAATACGGAATACGGAGCTTGTCAATCTCCTCTATGTCGGTGGAGATTTGAAGATGTCCTCACTGGCAGGTATCACTATACCCAGGCATCTTTATAGCCATCACTCAATATCAGGGCTGTATAAACTTTGCTAAGAGATCGAAGGAGACTCACATAAGTGCTAGAATACATGTACAAGAAGGTAAGGGCTCCAGGCTGACGGTTCTGAAGTCAAAGCTTGTTAAAGAAACTCGAGCAAGGAACAGAGGCCTCCACCTTCCATTTCCCCCTCCCTCCAGGCACAGCGGGCCCCAAAAGGTCCCTAGAGCTCAGCAGTCAAGCTGAGCAGAGCAAGCAAAGCGCAGGACCCGCCCAGGATCGCCAGCTTACAAATTAGACTTTGGGAGACTAGAAACTTGGGGTAGATCAGCGCCCTCTGAGCCCGGGCCAGCTCCCCAAGGCCCGGGCTCCTTAAGCCAGGCCCCCTAGTCCTTGCAACCTCTCAGGAGACCTTCAGAGAAAAGTGGCGACGCCACAGCGCAGCTTTCCTTGCCCAGTGGGGCTCCACGTGTCTCCTTGCAGACGATCCCCGAGTTCCAGGCCTTGGTCCCCACCTTTCCTACCGGGCCCACAGCTCCTGCACCAGTTCTGGGGCGTCCTTCCTCTGCCGTGCGCCGCTTGCTCCCCTGGGAACTTGAGCTAGGTCCGCTTCCCCTCCCCTTGAGTTGTGCCTCCCCCTCTCCAACTTTGTCTTTTCCTCTAGCTTTTTCCCCGCCCACTGACCCCAAGTCACGCCCTACTCCAGCCCAAAGCCACACCCAGCGAGCTCACGCCGCCGGGAGACCACACCCATTGGATTGACGCTTTGCCAGGCCAGCATTTAGGCCTAGGCGGGGCTCCTACCAGCTGGAGGGCCTACTAATGTGCAAGCCGCAGGTTTGCAGCTAAGGAGCTGCTCTGAAAGGCTGGGCAAGGAGCCCACCTACTCCACACCCTAACCGTCCCATTTCTCTTTAGCTTGGATGATGTTAGATCCCCAAGGGGAAAGAAAGCAGCATGATTTTCTCCAGGTCTCAGTTCTCCATAGAACAGCCTGGAAGGTTGGGACTCCTTGAGTAACTTTTTCTGTGTCCTCCAAGACTACAAGTCAGAGCACAGAGCACGGTCAATTGGGTGTCACGCTGCCCTTCTGGATCCCCCTGCTTAACAGAGAGCTCTGGTTTTGTATTCCTTGTCGGGTTTTTGTTTTTTGTTACCCTGGACTTGCTTGCTGCCTTTAAAATTAGAGTGCTACTCTAGAGCACTTGAAGCAGGCCTGGTACTTGATATCGGTGAAACAGGCTTTGTAAATATGCACATGAGTCTGCAAAACATC